>NKZR01001201.1:0-262422 GCA_002370795.1 Metschnikowia sp. 03-147.1 | reverse complement strand
TTAGTATAGTGTATTAGTATAGTGTAGTAGTGTAGTGTATTAGTATAGTGTATTAGTATAGTGTAGTAGTGTAGTGTATTAGTATAGTGTAGAAGTGTAGTGTATTAGTATAGTGTAGTAGTGCAGTAATGTAGTGTATTAGTGTAGTGTAGTAGTAGTGTAGTAGTGTATTAGTATAGTGCACTTCTACTTTCCTACCTAGATGCTGCGTAGACTGCCAGTCTTAGCACAAATCAAACATTCTAAACACTCCTGTTCTCAGAATCACCATAGCAGTCTTCTGTGGCCAACCATAAACAAAAAATCACCATTTTGAAGGCATGCCATCAACGGAACTTGAGCAGTACATAGTACTCACTTGGATGACACTGTGAGTATTGGCAGTATTGGCGTTGGACCCACGTTATGGACTAATTGTAGCCAAGATTCTTTTCTGTCCATATGTGCAACACTGTGTTGCATCCGTCGGTGTTCTGCCCCAGTTCAGCTCCTATTCTGATACGACCGGCTGCCTGGTGCCTGCACCAGCGTGTCCCCGATGTGGTGCTAGAATACACCATCACCCTCAACAACATAGTTGTACGGCACCAAGCCGACAGAGCCCCGGGCACTCCCGCAATTCTCACCAAGCTCGCACACATACCAGTTGTCCTCCTGTTTATGGATGACGTACATGTGCCAGCCCTTTTGGAATGTGAGTTCCCCGGCTTCTCTGCATCTGTAACTGTGCTTCGCCTTGGCTTTCGTCACGTACTTGCGGCGCGTCACAGGTGTGGTCCTATCCACAATGGCCTGGAGATTCATGTATGACTTAGTGGGTGACTGCAGAAGAGCACGTGGCCGCAGCTGTTGGTCTGGTCTCAGCTTCCGTACCACTGTCTCCACCAGGTCTGCACCGAGCAGCTCCATGGTGGGGCCGCTCTCCATGCCCAGTCTCCGAAAGTCAGTGTTTCCAGAGGGAAGTGATCGGCGTGCAGCCCGTCTGTGCTCTGCTGCTGCAGTTCTTGAGTCTCCAGCCATCGTGTTTTGTGCATTCCCTTCATCCGTGACATACACGTCCCTCGTGTCTGTTGCCGGCATGTAGGTGCGTGGTTGATCCATACTGTGACGCCGGTGCCGCATTTCGAAATTGATAGAACCATACCGGGTGGCAGTCTCATGCATATCGTCCACGTAATCAGACGCCGGAAGCCGAGATGCTTCGTCTAGTGGAGCTGCTGCGGCTTGGCTTCGGCGCACAGACCGCCGGAACCTGTCGATGTCGCCGTCTCCGCCGGCGTTCAAGTCTTGTAAAGCCTGTGCAATGAAGTCGATCGAAAAGTCCTTTGCGATGGGAACTGCGGCCTTTGTGGTGTTGTTTTGGGGAGCCTGTGACATGTAGAATTCCAGGAGGTCTTTCAGCCGACGGTTGATTTCTTTCTGGACATCCGTGGGAGCTTTGGCGCGAGGGGTGGCCCAGCTGCGGCCGCCATTTGCACCGGAGCTTGCGTAGTTGGCATAGTCTGCACTGTAAGGTTTCGTGCCATTGTAGTAGTTCGGGCTGGAATTTGTGTGGGAGTAATTTGTCGCGTTAGAGTACTCCGACAGCCCATTGGAGTTCTTCATGTGGGTGTGGGCGTCGAAAATATCGTTTGCTGTACCCGTGGTGTAGTTGCTGACATGCGAGGGCATCTTGTGCAATTTCTGCGCCTGGGGACTAGGGTTGGCATCGCTCAGAGGCGAGGTTTGGAGCTTCCGGTTGGGAGAGTTCTGAGATTCTTCGGGCACGAGAAAATTGGTTTCCAACTTCTGCAGAGTGATCGGAGGTAGTTGCTTGTTGGCAAGCAGAGTGTCGCCACTGTTGCGTGGGGGCAGCAGATGTTGGGGCAGCTTTTGGGGCAGCTTTTGGGGCAGCTTCTGAGGCAGCGTTTGAGGGAGCTTCTGAGGCAGCGTTTGAGGCGATTGTGTCGACATCTGGGTCTTCTGGGGCAACTGCTGTGGCGCTTTTGTTGGACTGGCTCCATCAAAGGCACGCGTTTTCAAGCCCAGCGGCGTGGAAAAGGTTCGGGACAATATGGCCGAGTAGTCTGGGTCCTTGAACTGCGCCTGGTGCGCCTTGGCACCACCGTCATCGTCATCAAGACCATCCATGAACTCCACAAACGCTGGCGGCTCGAAGATAAGGTCGCCTGTACCGTACGAGTCGGCAAAATCGTAGGTGTCAGCCGGAGCAGCCACCCGGGCAAAGCACGTGCGGGCATTGTCGATGGCCAGATCCCAGTCCACGCAAAGGGTAGCAACGTGGTTGCAGTAAGAGAACATGTTCAACTTGCAGATCTGGATGCGTTCAATCTCCAATTGATACACGTTCAGGAGCGCAATGGACCAGTCCGTAGTCCAGATGTCGCAGATGTCGCCGTACGTCTTGACCGCTGTGTAGTAGGCACTGCGCAAGGAGTCATGCTGGGCACGCAACTTGCTCAACTTGGCCGCACTCTTCTCCATCTCCTTGCCACACGTGGTTTGGCACACTAGCGTCAAGGTCTTGATCTGTGTGCAGTTAGTCCGGTACTTGTCTCTGCTCAGCAAGAAGTGCTTCTCGAGGTCCTTGCGTCGGGCGTGCACCCGCAGCAAGTGTGACTCTATCTTGGCCACGTTTTTCAGGTACATCTGGTGGAAGTTGCGAAGCTTCTCGTAGTTTTGCTGTGTAGTCTGCGCCACGAGCTTTTCCTGGTGCCCCACCATGCGCCGGCCCTCCACCAAAAGCGTGTCGAGCGCCACCTTCAATGTGCCATTTTCCGCCAGCCCAAGCTGCTGGTTTGCGTAGAATTTGTTCAAGCGCCTGCTGAAGTCGGCCTCAAGATGAGCTTTTTCTCGAAGAAAGCCCATGATTTCCTCAAGCGTCTGGAGCGAGTTTTTGATGCGGAGCTGGATGGCCAAGTAGCCGTTGTCGCCTTTGCCCCAAAATGAATTAACGAATGATTTTTCTGCTAGCGTCATTGTCTATTGTGTATGGAAGTAGTAGTTGCGGTCAGCGAACGGGACAATGAATTTTGCTTTTTCGGGAAGGTATCGTAGTGATTTAACTTTGAATCCGGTTGAATGTAGTTGTGACTTGAGTGTTTTGTGTATTGAATGGTGGCAATCCAATTGATGCTGAGGCGAAAAGGGGTGTTTAGATATTGGTGGTGTGGTAAATTATGAGGGGTGCAAATGCAGAAGCGGTAGTAGCAGTAAAGACGAGTAGGAGGTGTAGTTTTGAAGTTGTTTACGTCTTTCCCGTTTGGGGTGTTCTGCGCGCAGCGTGGAAAGCGCAGCTGCGCTCCTGCGCACAGCCCGCCGTGCGCGAGACACATTCGCACCCGTACACCACATAGACTGTACACCCGTACACCATACGACAGACCCGTACACCGCCCCCGCCCGTGCCTCCTCCGCGGGGCGCCGGCGCCGCCGGCGGCTGTTTTTTTTTCAGTCCCAGTGGCTCCTCGGCCCTCGGACGCGCCGGTCCGGATCGGCCTGGGCCGTGGGCGGCCCGTGGGCGGGCCGTGGGCGGCCGACTGTGGCTTGTCACGTGCACGTGAAAAGTAACCCATGGTCACGTGACATGCAGCCATCGCGCCGGAGCTTCACCCGCCAACCCAACACAGCACACTGGAACACCGACCGCTCAAACCGAATCCGCCGAGCCTCCGCTCTTGCCCTAATCTATCTAATATAACCTCTCCGCTCGTTGTCACCTCTCGTATGGTTTCCCTTGCTGATTCTGCGCTGCAACTGGAGCGCCCCCAGCGCCTCCCAGCCAAGCTCTTCAAATACACAAAAGCCGTGCTACAGTATCTTCTTGACCAGTGGTTCTTTGTGCTTTTGGCGGTGTTCATAGCGCTTGCCCACCTGTACCCCGAGTTCGCCAAGCTGGGCGGCACGTTGAAGGCAGAGTATGTGATCAGTTACGGCGCCGTGGCGGTGATCTTCCTTATCCTGGGCCTCCTGATGTCCACCCGCGACTTTCTACAGAACGTGGCGCACTGGCGGGCGCATTTCACGGTTCTCACGTCGTCCTTTTTGATCACCTCGGCCATCATTTACGGCATAGCCACGGGCATCAAGGCCGCGCACGACGGCGAGATCGACCTGTGGCTTTTGGTGGGCCTTATCGTGACGCATGCGTGTCCCACCACGGTGTCGTCCAACGTGGTGATGACCAAGGCCGCCGACGGCAACCACATCCTCACCATCTGTGAGGTGGTCATTGGCAACTTGCTCGGGGCGTTCGTCACGCCCGCCATGGTGCAGTTGTACCTCTCGGGCACGTGGGACTTTGGAAACCCCGTGCACCAGGCCGCCGACACGACGGTGCAGCAGCTCTACGCCAACGTGATGAAGCAAATCGGGCTCTCGGTGTTCGTGCCGCTTTTCGTGGGCCAGGTGGTGCAGAATGTGTTCCCGCAGCAGACCAAGTGGTGCATGACCACGTTCCGGTTGTCCAAGGTGGGGCTGTTCATGTTGCTCCTCATCATGTTCCAGTCGTTTTCCACGGCGTTTGCGCAGCACGCCTTCACGTCGGTGTCGCATGCGTCGATCATCTTCTTGGTGTTCTTCAACATCGGCATCTACCTCTTCTTCACGGCTTTGGTGTACTTGTACCTGCGGCCGTACTTCTTGGTGGTGCTCCTTCCCACGCCGCCCACGCTGCAGTCGTCCACGGTGTACCGCTGGTGCTACACCATCTTCCGGCCGTTCTACTACTCGCGCCGGGACACGGTGTCGATGATGTTGTGCGGGCCGGCCAAGACGGCCGCGTTGGGCGTGTCGCTCGTGCTGTCGCAGTACGGGGCTCACAACCCGAAGCTTGGCATTCTCCTCGTGCCGTTGGTGTTGTACCAGGCCGAACAGGTGTTCACGGCGCAGATTCTCGTGAAGTTCATGAAGAAGTGGGTGCATGCCGAGGACGTGCGGGAGGACGCCGAGACTGGGCCGTTGGTGAAGACCAGCAGCGAGCTGAATGACCACACGCCGTTCGCGGACGACCACTAGAGAGGGGAAGGGACGAGGAAACGGCAAAGGTCTGGGGCAATGGCATGGTGGTGAATGGCGTGGCTGGTGAATGGCGTGGCTGGTGAATGGCGTGGCTGGTGGCCTAGAACCTTGGCCTCCTCACCTGCCCGTCTCACCTGTCCGTCTCACCTGTCCGTCTCGCCTGCCCGTCTCACCTTGTGCTATTATTCTCACTGCTGTCCGCAGCACCCTATATGCAGCTGGTACGTATGCGCATTAGCCGATGCCACAGTGGTCTGTGCGCGGTCACCAGTGCTTCGGCTGGCAGTGGCAGTGCACCAGGCTCCAGATCGCCGTCCTGCACACAGCCGCCTGGCTCCTCCGTCGTTGGCACGCCCATGGCCTGCCACCTGCCGTGGCCGCCGCCCCGCCCGAGCAGCCCGCGCAGGGCCCGGCGCCGCGCCCGCCGTGGGCCCGCCCGCCCTGGTCCACGCCCGGGCTTATCAGGCGCTCCGGTATGTAGTCCTTCCTGCACCCCGCGCCGCATTATTTGACTCTTATCATCCACAACACCAGTTACCACTTGTTGCCCCCCATGAACTTCCACCCCACGTCTGGCTTTGACCACTTTGCCTTTGACCCGCCGCTCGGGCCCATGCTGCTGCACTCTCTGCAAAACCTCGCTCAGAATGCGCTTAATTCCGACCGAATTCCGCCCCCGGCGTCTGTTGCCACGATAAACGGTGACGCCATCGACCTCAACGACGAGGTGTTCTTCCACACCACCCAGAATGCGGGCTCGCCGGTACCGCTCAACTCCAACTACCTCTTGGATCTGTACCCTATGGACTCGGTGGCGTTCGGCCCCGAATTCCCAAAACCGGCGTCTTCCGACCCGCTGAAATCGGCCTCCGTGTCCTATCTGTACGGCGACTCATCTCCCAACCACTTGCTGCTGGATGCACGCGAGCATGCGCCTCTGGAGGCCCATCTTGCGTCTCTGGAGAGCCACTTTACCCTTGTGGGGCCTCTTCTGGAGTCTCTTCTGGGGCCTCTTCTGGAGTCTCTTCTGGAGCCTCTTCTGGAGCCTCATCTTTCGGCGTTGGCTGCCAAACCCTCCGTTGACCTGGACATGTTCCTACACGACTCCGCAGACCCGCAGGTGCTGGAGTCTGAGTTGGCTCTGGGCAAGAAACTGGCTCTAAGCACCCCGGACTTGGCGTTCGCCGAGCCCATGTGCTACAACGTGCACTATCTGCACCAAAACCGCTTCTCGACTGCAGTGGAACAAATGCACCGCATGTCGCTACATGGAAGGCTGTCCTCCACCGACCACCTGGAGGAGAAGACGATCAACCCTCGGCAGCTACTTGACTTCTCCGCCGCGTCGTCCTTTTCGTCACTACAGAATTACTCGTTGGCTCTGCTGGAGAAGGAAGCCGACGCTTTCATGCAGAGCGCGGGCTCGTCTGCCAGTGCCGCCGGTCCCGAGCTACTCGGAGCAGCGAAACCGGGGAAACAGCACTCCTCTCCCTCGTCCAAAGGGAAGTCCGGGCTCAACCGCTATCTCTCAACGCTGGTTCTGTCGCCGCAGCTTCTGACGTTTTTCTCGCTGCAAATCCTGGATTTTTTGGACCGCCCAGGGCACAAATCCGCCACTTCTGCATTGAACAACCCTTTGAATCCGTATGTGATGAACGACGAGTGTGTGAGCGCGATTACCTATTGGCTTAATAATACGGCAGATGTCATACTGGAGAAGGAAAAAGAGCCAGCATCGTCCGGGACCCCTGTTCCGTTGAAGCACCCCGTGCGGGTTTCTGGGGTCCTGAAGCATTGGAACAGGCGGAACCTGATCCAGGTGGTCCCAGGGCTGGCAGATGCTCTAGCTTCTGGCAAGGCTTCTGTGCAGAAGCGGAAGCGCCGCAAGTCCGACCATTTGTCGATGAAAGATGACAGGAGCGCGGTCTCCGACTTTAAATCCACGGCCCGGTCCATGGAGCTGGCGGCGGACTCGGGCTTTGCGGCGATTTCCGAGACAGGCACATCCACACCTTCAGCAATGACCACCATTTCTGACTTGCCAGAAAAAGCGCTAGATCACAATGAACAGGCGCTAGATCCAGGCGACGCCAGAAGCAACGAAGCGGCAAGAGGTTCCGCAGAGAATCCGCTCGGCCCGCTTGGTGAAGGAGAAGACGACGGCCCCAAGCCTTTCCCCTGTCCCGACTGTGAGAAGCAGTTCAAACGGCTGGAACACTTGAAGCGCCACATCCGGTCGGTGCACTCCAACATCCGGCCTTTTCACTGCAAATATTGTGAGAAGAAGTTTTCTCGGTCGGATAACTTGGCACAGCATCTGAAAACCCACTTCAAAATCAACGCCAACGGCACCACAAGTGTCATTTACGGCAATCCCAACCCCTACAACCGGGGTGGCAGAAAGCAAAGTGTGACCGACATGGAGCTACACTAGCGCAGTGGAGTCTGGTATGGTGTAGGCGTGTGGGAGATTGCTTAAGCGAGCACAATGACGGAAGTGTTGATAAACGGGACGGCCAGGGTAGGGACTTGTTTGCGACTAAGTGCTTGGCTTGTGACTAAGTGCTTGGGATGTAGGTCTAGGCCATGGTCCCTATAAGCCGCAAAGAACTTCACACAGATTAGAGGGCTACTGAGGCGATAGTTACACCGACCGAGTTCCAAGCCGTCCAATAATCGTCGAACTGAAGTGGTATAAAGTGAGTTGATCGATGAGGGCCACTGCTGCGATAGTACGGGATATGACTTGGGTATTTTCGAACTCATGAGATGTCGAACTTTTCCCAGGAACAAGTTTCTCTGGAATTCATTTCACCGGCACGTTTGACACGAGCCAGGCTGCCGTCAGGCACTGTTGTTTGTTTATTATATAAAGCTGAATAAGCTGTCGGTGTAGGCATATTGGAGGAAGGCACAGGTGAACCTACTACTACCACTAGTCTGGTACTACCCACTATTCGAACAGCACAATACGGTGACCTATAAAGAATGCCACTGCGCCATGCAACAGATACTTGGAGAATTTCTGCCACACAAAGCACCTAAACTGCGGGAAGTATATTCGGCTATGACTGCGCTAAGAGCTGGTGCAGACGCTGGAACGGCTTCTCACTTAATTCTGTCTTTATAGTCCATTTGTTGTTTCTCCTGTTTACTTTTGTTCTCTGTTCTCTGTTCTGTTCTCTGTTCTGTTCTCTTCATATTACTATCATGCTGGCTGCTAGGAAATCTGCTGCTCAGGCCTCCATATAGGTCTCGCTATGGTAGTATGGAGGCGTGAGACGTTTCCATTCTCCTGTCACGCTACTTCCCTAGTCCTTTGTCCTTTTCGTAAAACATGTGGACCTCAGCCAAAGTGCGAACTGACTAAAAGCGCTGGTGTATTCATGTAATAAAACCTGGCACTACACATCACTTACCAGCTACCCAACCAGATCCTACCAACCAGATTCCACCAACCAGATTCCACCAACCAGATTCCACCAACCAGATTCTTGCCACACATCACTTAGACCGTGCAGTAACTACTCTGACTGCGGCCGGCGTCTCCTGCATATCTCCTGTGCAACCTGCGGTCCTAGTATTGGCAGTGACGACGCTCTGCAATCAGAAATCACGTGTACATGGCAGGCAAGAATAGAGGACCTGATTAGTGAACGCCAGTCATCATGCTAGGATAGCGACAGACACTGGCGTACGAGCACCGTTCACCACGCATATCTAGGCCGTAATCCACATGTTTCAGCCCATGCAGGTATGATGGTATTTACCGAGCAGAGGGGAGAATATCACCGGGCGTGAAGGCGACGTAGAAGATTCGTGATTAAAGAAACTAGGAGTGGAATAGGGTGGATTATCTAGGAGAAGGTAGGGTGGATTATCTAGGAGAAGGTAGGGTATGAAGGCTAGTGTAGTTAAATACCACCCAGTCAACCCTCTCTCTTTAGCGTGAAGATAGTCAGTGGTAGCACGTTCTCACTTGGTATATAACTATTGTTTCTCTTGGCCCCGTGTCCACCAGTCATGTCTGGTGTGACATTCTCTGTATCTTGATGCCTTTAATAATGTCAATACGTGTGTTCTTGTATCTGCCTTGTGTATCTTGGTTCTACTAAATGATTAATCTACTGTCCGACAATGTAAATGTGAGATTAAGCGGTCTTTAAGGACCTTGATGCTTGCCTTGATATTCAAGAATCGTACACAAACCGTAAGTAGGGGAACTTGAAATATTAATCTTTATTCTCATGTATCTTACTCAATGTCTTTAACTATCTGCCATGGTTTAAAAAAACAGCTCTTAACAGCCCGTTGGACAGATCGCTGAGTAATACGGAGTAGTTTGACTCAGTGCTAGCCAAGTAGCCAAGTGCTAGGTACTCACTGGCGTCTGAGTTTTATGGTACTAGAGTACATGGATTAGTCAAGACAGAGACCGTGTGGAGACATAATGATAGATAGAGGTGGATGGATGTGTACATGGGAGTAGAGTAGACCATCGCTAAAGTACCTCTTTCCCATGGACAACACCGACATGACATACATTACTCTTTCTGTCTTGGTAGGCTTCCAAGGCTGCCCTTTAGTTTTACCAATTGTCCGACACGGGATAACCGTATTTGCTTTATGTACTTACAATAATTGAAAGTATCCGGTTATTATTGGCTGATTAATCTCACATAATTATTTCCACCAGAAGAACCTTAGTAAGTACTCCTTGACAATAATTACCATTTTTTTCGTGGAGCGTCTTTCCGTTAAACTTTTATTCCTTGTATTTTTTCCACGAAGCGGTAATTTGATAATCAAACAGATTGCAAGAATTATCATATACCATGATTAGCGTACATTAATGATACAGTTGAACTGGTGCCACACTTGGTGATGTATATACACTGGTGCTGAGAGCTCCTGCTAGGTGCCATGCTATAAGGTCTTTATCAGCTTCATTTAAATGAATACTCAGAGGGGTGAGACTGTATCTCTAAGCTAGATACTTGTAGAAAGTGTATGTGAGTTTAAACCATTTCTATTCTTCCTATTCTATAATCATGAAACATCTTGACTTCTAGTATATCCCTTGTATAATTATTTCTCCAGATATTACTCTACCAGATATTACTCTACGAATACACACAGTATTCTGTCTTATCAGCTTTCTCAACAGAAAAACTTATGTTGGTGTCCACTTTCCCACTAAAGCTGGACTGTTCCATCAAATGGTCCACGACTTCCACGTTCAAACTTCGGTCCTAGTCTTTAAGAAAGCACAACACGGTCACAAGAACCAATCACAGTACACGCAGTTTTGAAGACCTTGCCCAAATCCTAATTTCATGCAAGACACTCTTATACCACACAAGAGCCTGCTTCCATGAAGCTGTGTGAAGCAACTGTCCTTGTTTGAAGTTGCTTTAAGTAATGCAGTGTCATCAAGGCTCATCAATCACCATATGAAGACATACTAGAGTCTAACAGTCTTTATCTGGTTGACGAACTAAACCTAACAGTCTTTATCTGGTTCACGTACTAGAGCATAACCGTCTTTATCTGGTTGTCGTCCTGGTAGACTTTCAATAAACTGTAGACAAAGTGAAATAAAATCTTATTAACATACATCTTCGGTATGATTTGTCTTGCACCTTCCGGTATTATAACCTTTCATCTATGGTACATTGTCATCATATCTCAAGCTTCCCTAACTGCGCACCTCTACCTCTAATTGGTCTATTTCACTGGTTTCTTGCCCTGTTGTCTGCGTCGGTTTAGACTGGTGCCGATGACTGGTGTGATCGATGGCCATCGACTACAACCCATGCTGCAGAAACTGTTGTCTGGCAGGCAAATGCTGTGGACTGGGCCATTATTGTGGGTCATTATTCCGTGAGCCTGTCAATCCCTGCCATCTGCGTGTGCAACTGCTTCGCCCCAGATCCAAGTACCAGCCTAGCGAAGAGGCGGGACAAGCAGCTGTCTGACTGTTAAGCCAGCAAGCGATTGACAGTGAAACTGATAGTGTTTGTAGCCAGCCCAGTGGCTAATGAGTCGTCCTTGCTCCTAGTTCCACAACTTAACGGTCGGCTCATGTCAGGTCGGTGCAAAACACGCAAATTTTATCCAGACGTCAACACCTCGTCAGCGCCATGCAATAACAAATAGCTGGCTGTACTTTGATTTGAAAGACGACCCTGGCAGAGAAGTCGTAAGACTGGCATCGCAAGACTGGCATCGCAAGACTGGCATCGCAAGACTGGCATCGCATCCACGGCTCCCGCAGGGCACCGCCATGTCCCGCTCATGTGGTCCAATGGCACTGGAATTTGCGGCGCCGCTAAATCAGCCCCCGGATCCGCCGTGCCAACTGTATGTCCTTCTGCATAATGGTCACCCTCTTCGCGTGGATGGCACATAGATTGGTGTCCTCCAACAAGTGAATCAAAAACGCTTCGCAGGCCTCCTGGAGCGCCAACACCGCATTGGACTGCCAGCGGATTCCGTAGTTGGCGCCAATGTAGTTCTCGGCAATCTCCTTGACCAAGCGGGCAAACGGGAGCTTTCGGAGAAGCAAGTCTGTACTGCGCTGAAACTGCCTGATCTCACGGAGAGCATTGGTGCCAGGCCGGTAGCGTCTTCTTTTGTTGCCAGCCGTGGGAGGGTCGCCAGGAAGGTTGCGGTACACGCCGGCACTCTGCCGGTTGACTCGACTGGGGTTCGTGGAGAGCCTAGCCATGCGTTGTTGGGCTATTAGCCGAATGCGGAAACATCACCACACACCGGTACACACACCCGTGCACCATAGACACATCCACACCCGTGCACCACATAACATCCGTGCACCCACAGGCCGGCCTTCCCCCTCTTCTTCGTGTTGCCGCCACTGGGCGGCTCACGGTGCCACTACTCAACGTCGCCGTCCAACATCTCGTTGATGCTGTCCTGTATATAGGCACTTTCTTCGTCCATCGCCATCTCCGACAACCGCTTCTGTCTTTCGTTCTCCCCCGTCAACGCCTTCATGCGCCACCCAAACTCCTGGAAACTCGACACGTCGTACACCCAGCACGTGCCGAACACAGCCATGGACGTGACGCTGCCACACAACATCGTTCCTGCACCTACCGCCACCGCTGCATCCATCACGAAATTGTAGCTTGTTGGAGGCTGGTGGTTGCCCTGAAAAAGCGTAGGGAGAAACTGCCGGGCGACGGTCGACTTGTAGGCAAAACGGGCACTGAAAATAGTGGCGGCGGCAGCCCCTAAAAAGAGAACAGCTTGGTGCTTCCTTCTTTGGATGTAGTCATCGCTAGCAGACGCCAATTTGAAGTGAAGTTTCGAAAGGGTGCTTCTCACGTTTTCGCTCATGGCAACACTGGTGAAAAAATAGGGATTATTTGGAGGAGAGTATCAGGAGCAGTCCTCGTGGTGTAGTTGTCCTCGTGGTGTAGTTGAGTTCTTTTGCTCTACGTGCGACTTCGCGCTTCTTGTATTTTACAGTGATACTTAAACAATAGATCTCTGCAGATTATGAGATCGTTCATTAGGTCAAACCTTGATTTTCAGTCGTTTTCTCTCGATTATGCTCTTTCGGTTCCTTAGGATACTAGATCTCCTCTTTGAACACCCCGCCTTTGTTCTTGTCCTGGGCAATCGAGATATCCTCGTCAGAGAGCTTATCGTCTTTTCCTAGCGTAGATGCAACAGTAGCAGCTTCGGCCTTGGTTCCGGCATTTGCGGACTTGGAATCGGATCTAGGGGTCCCCTTCAACGATTTCTTGATGCCTGATAACTTCGACCGCAAGCCTCCCTTCTTCTTGGGCGTTTCCTTGGCTTCCACTGGCTTGGTCTCTACTGGCTTGGTCTCCAGCTTGGCTTCCTTGGGCTCCTCCACGTGTTCCTTCTTCTCAACGCTAAAAAGCGACCCGGTGTCCCGGATGTAATCCTCATTCACGCTTTCCTGCAAATGTTCCGGCAACTCCTTCTGGATGCGCTTTTCTCCCTTGACCTTTTCCTCGATTTCCTGAAGAATCTCGTCCTTGGTGCTGGCCTTGGTGGCGATGTGCTCCTGCTTTTTCTTCTCCAAGTCCTTCAAGTCCTCGTCCAATTGCTTGTCGGCAGCAACCGCATCTTCAAGATTGGCCTTAGAGGTCTCGTGTAACTCGGCGACGTGCTTGTCGCTGGCCTCGCGTTGCTTGACCGCTTCCTCTTTTTCGCTGGTGTCGGCGTCGATCTTGCCATTGATTTCCTCCAACTTCTTCCTCAACTCAGCAATCTTGGCCTCATTCTCGCTCTGGAGCTTCTTGCCGCTCTCCACCTCGGAAGACAATTGGTCCCTGGAATCTGTCAATTCCTTCAACTTGGCACTCTCTTTGCTTAACTCCTCAAGAGTAGGAGCGAGAATCTCATCCTTCTCCGCCTGCATGGCGCTCAATTCGTCCTTGCGGCCATTGATTAAGCCGGTCTCTTCCTCATTGATGCGGTCTTCGTTGGCCTGCTTCTCTTCCAAAAGTTGCTCCTTCTCGGACGCAAACTTGGCCTGCAACTCACGCAACTCCTGGGTCTTACCGTCGACCTCGGTGTTCCTTTCCGTCTGATAGTCGGCAAACACCGCGTCCTCGTCACGCTTTCTTTGCTCATTTGCAGCAATTCTTTGGTCTTTTTCTTTCAACTTCTGCACTTTGTCAGCATGCCTGCGGTTTTCGTCGTCTCTCTTGAACTTCTCGTGCAACTTCCTCAATTCCGATTGCTTGGCCCTTTGCTGCTCGTCCAACTCTCTCTGAGCAGTCGCCTTCTTGCCAATACTCTCCAACACGGGCTGCACAATCAAATTGGCTAGCTTGTCGACCTCGGATGCAGGCAACGACAATCCGCCGCCCATATCAATCATACCGGCCTTGTGGTCTTTCAAGCGCGCCTCGGAGTTCTTCTGCGCAGCCACTAATGCCTTGCTGTATAATTGAACCTGGTTCTTGATGTCGGCCTGGCTGGACGAGCTGATGGACTTCAACCTCTCATTGGCCTTGGCACTGGCCGCAGCTAACAACGTGGCATCCACCACATCCTGCGCTCTGAAAGTGTTGGATCTTCTCTGCGACGAAACCGAGTCGGTGTAGCCCGAGCCGTGCTTCATGCTCAAGGACGCAGATGCCGACTTTGCTGCCAAGTTCTCCTCATCTTGAGACAAGAACTCGGCCGGCTTGGAGACAATCCCCGACCGGTGGTCCTGGGCTGGGTTGAATCTGTTGTTCAAGGTCTTAGACGAGTTCTGGTCTGCCAACTGCGAAATCTTACCGATGTTGAGGGGTGATGCGGCCGCAGGCTTCGACGCCAAGCCGTGCTTGGAAGAACGCACTGGAGTGGTCCTGCTGGTCATGGACTTCGAAGAGTTGGCCGCGGCCTGCTTGTAAACCGACGCCTTGTCGTACGACAGGTACACGGAGTCTGAGGTTGACAGCAACGAGTGTGCCGGCTTCACCTTCTCCTTTTTGGCAGCAACAGCGGCAGTGTGGGCGTCTGGCGCAGCAGACAACCGCTCGTACGAAGGCTTGACGGACAAGTCCGACGAAGCTGCCAACAAAGCGGCGGTGTCTGACGCATTGGAGCTCACACCCACGGACGCCTTGCCGGGGCTGTTATAAACGCCATGCTTCAACTTTTGTTGGTAGATTGCCTGCTGGGACAAGGGCTTGCCATTGCTTTGGTACACAGACATCTAGGGACACGGGGAAGGGGCTTTTTGGGTGGGCTGTCAATTGCTGTCAATTGTTGTGAATTGCTGTCAACTGTTGTGAATTGCTGTCAATTGTTGTCAATTGCTATCAATTGCTGTCAAGGATTCACGGTAGAGTTGGGCGTGCCGGTGACGATTGTGGGTGCTCGAACAGAGACGTTTCAGCTTTATGCAGTGACTAAACAGGGCCGAAACACAGTCCAAAAGAGTGGTTGTTGTGGTGGAAAAAGTGGTGAGAAGTTGGGTTGCTTAATGCTGGCGCAACCGAGTAGGGAGCGTCGTCCTGCATGCGCGCCCGCGCCGGAAGGTGACTGGAGATTGAAGCAGAGAACAGTGGGTGTATGCAGGACGCCGGACCATGTCAATGCCCCAGATAGAGTTGACTACGGGCAGCGTACTCGCATTGTTCTGCGAGGGGGAGACCGCCGGGCACGGCTGAAACACGGCTGAAACAGGGCTGAAACAGGGCTGAAACGCGGCTAAAACACGGCCAAAACTCGGCTGCAACGTCTCAGGCTTGTTGCCTGCAAGAAGCGGTTGCTATGAGAGGCTGCGACAAGATTGAGACAACTAGACCACTGAGACACTGGCCCTGAAACGCCCCTGAAACGCCCCTGAAACCCGCCGAAACACCGCTGTGTGGCCCTGCTACTGGCCTCCCGCCAGGCGCCACGCAACCCCGCGTCATTCCGTGCTCGTCAAATCGTCACTATGGCGCTCGTCAACTGAGATGCAATTACCGCAAACGGCTGCAGTAATAATAAGCGTCCGGCATACAATCACACCGTGCTCGCGGCTGCTTCAGCCCCACCCACGCGGAAGTTGGACTTCGGTTGGAATGGTGCACATGCACCACCGCGCCTAGCGTGCCATTCCTGTTTCAGATGGTACTGCATACAGGCGCGAGACTAATCCGGAACGCCTACGCGCATGCAGGTACCGTTCTCGCCTACAACTAGACGCCTGCTACATTCCTCACGCCACCAGTCTTTCTAGCCAGCGCTGGACGCCGTCAGTGTGAAAGCCTTGCCCGGTCTCACAATTACGCGGTCCCTTGATTACGCGGTCCTCAATCACACAGTCCTCAATCACACAGTCCTCATTCACGCCTCCCACTTACCTAGTCACCTGATCACCCGGTCTCATTCCCGCCTTCCCCCCTTCTTCACCTTCACGCCAGCCCGGCATGTCCAAAGGGGCAGTCTACGTCCGTGGTCCGGATAACGTGTTCCACCGCAAAGAAAAGTCACCGTCCGTCAGCTCCATCTCCTCGGAAAGTATCCGGCGTCGCAGTTCCGAGGTGGACAACACGCTAAACGAGCTCATGGTATGCGGCTTCCAGGTCGAAAACAAACCCGAAGCGGTCGAAAAGAAAAGGCCGGAGAACAGCCGAAGAGGAAAATCCCACCCAGACTTGCACCGCCGCTCGCCTCCAACACAACTACTGTACCCTCCGCATACTGCACATGCGCACCCGGGTGCACCTCCGTACACCACGGATTGGCGGGGACAGGTGCCACCTTTCTTGGCAGGTATGGTCACCACTTATCTCCTCCAATTGGGCCTCCCCTCCATCAAGTACTTCATGGGAGCACTAGCCACGCTCTTGAAGTGGACCGCAGTCTGGTGTGCAGTAATAGGAGCAGGTTTGCTATATGCCGGAGCATTTCCTACCATGACGGAGATCCAACCGATCCTCTATAAAATTGGACCAGGGCTCTTCCGGGGCTTCGGTGCAGAAAGTGCTGAGACTTTCGGTGCGGCTAGCGCCGAGGATGTCGTGCATCAGAGCTCTGAATTCGAATCCCGGCCCCCGGTACCGTCGAAAAAGACCCACGAAGTGCCCCGGAAAGAGGATGTGAATGTCACCAACGTGAGGGCGTTCCAGGCCCAGTTGCGGCATTCTCCCCGCTTGGCCGCCATGGATCCGGGGAGAACCGATGGTGGGATGCCCCCGGTCCTGTTGAAGCACAGCCAAGACCCCCGTGCCCAAATGCGGCGGGCATTCACAGAGGGCGCTCCTTCCGAAGAAAACGGAAACCGGTTTAGCATCTTGGAGGCAAGACGGAAGTCTGATCTCGGCAGCATCCCCGGGAGTGGCCATGTGGCGTCGGATGTGGCGAAGCACCCTCGAAACTCGAGAGCCACTACCCCGAAAGTGGCCAAACCGGTGCCAAGTGCTCCTAACCGCCGCCAATCCGCCTCGTCTCTATCCTACGAGTCAGACGCCGTGGAGGATGACTTGCCTTTCTCGTTCGAAATGAAGATGAAGGACTCCGACCATTTCTCCCTCGGCCGCCTGGACTCTACTACAACAAAAAGCTCTGTTTTGGGCACCCGAGCAAACTACTCCAAGTTTTTGGCTAATGTAGGCCATTGACTGTTTCGGACGGCTGCACGCTGTACATTATAGTGGACAAATCAATATCATTCCATGTACTCCCGGCTAACTCCAGTTAATGTCCAGTAACTTCGTGAGATCTGCTAACTCCAGATTGTGTGGTAGCAGATAAACACGGTAAGTCATGGTGGTGATGACCCGCGAATTTTTGAGACTTCAACTGACTCACTATTCGAATTGACTCACTATTCGACTTCAATTGACTCACTATTCGACTTCAATTGACTCACTATTCGACTTCAATTGACTCACTATTCGACACTTCATAGGTTTTAACGCTCTTCATCCTGTCTTACACTCCTAGGCCTCACCATGAAATGTTGCCTTGCTGAATAAGAATGTCTGTAACACGCTGGATAGACCGCATAGAGCTTGAACTTGAAAACAAAGTCTGGCTTAGAGACTTACATCCCAAATGGCCTGTGGCCCTCTTTCTTCATAAATCTCCGTGTCTAGGAATGAATCACCTCCGTGATTGGAGTTACCTCCGAAAATCTGCTTGCTGTAAATTTCCCCACCCAAGAAATGCACATCTGACCAGTACCCCTTGTGTTCCTTGGTTTGCTTCCACTCTGGGAAGTAGTCCGGGAATTTGACTGCCTTGGCGCCGGATGGCACCTGTAAAGCTCCCTTGAAATCTGTGCTTTCTCCCTCATCCGTTTGCTGGTAGCTGGCAATGGCAGAGTTCACTCCATTCTGGTCCTTGCTCTTCTTGCTTGGCGGCTTGTAGACATATTCGCTGTTGAGTCTGAGTAGAATGGATTCCCTCAAGCCGGCAATGTTGCTGGTGCCGCCAAGAACAATGATATTGTCGTAGCACTCCTGCCTCTTACCCAAATCGGGCACCTGGTTCAAAGCCCGGTTGATACCCTCGCATATCTGCAGAACAAGCTTGGATGTGCCCTGGAACCGCTCCTTGCCCACAGTGAGTTTCTGGCCGTTGAAGTTGATGGAATTGTACTGCAACTCGTGGTTGTTTTTTTGCTCTTCCTCAGCCACCTTGTCGGCCGAATCCTGCTCGGTAATCATCTTTGCCACATCAAATTCATTCTCTTCTTTTTGCTCTGCATTCTCATTCAAAATATCTGACAGCGAGTAGAATGATTCCGCCGAATCTACCAATACCTCATAAATATGCGACGTCTTCAATGCTGTGATTTGGTCTTCACTAAAGGACGGCAACAATTTCTTGAGCTCCGTATCGATAGTCTTGCCTCCAACTTGCAAGCGCTTGGACGCATACTTAATAACATTTCCCGCCAAAACCGGCACTATCTGCGTAGATTCATGTCCAATGTTCACCACAACAGCCGCAGATGTGGCACCCAATCCGTAGGTAGCCGCGATAGAGGCGTCCAAGATGTTGAAGGCGGTAAACTCCAACTTTTCAAACACATAACGTGTCACCTCTTCAAGGGCACTGCTGGAGTAAGTCACCGATGGCACAATCAAGAGCAATGGCACTTGGTTGATGGTGAGAACAGGATGGTCCTTTATTATTGTCTGCAAAATAAACTTTAGGAGAGCATTGAAAGCATTGGCATTCACGATTCTGGTGCCCTGGATTGGATAAACCGCCTGTAATTCTCCTGTAGGATTTGAAGAACGGTACTCATTGGCTGTCTTGTCAAGGTACACCACGGTGGGAATTTTGTATTGTGGCGGGGTCAACGAGTCTCTCAAACCAAACAAAAAGAGGGTGTTTTGCGAGCCGGCGTGAATCACGAGAAAGTTCTCTTCCCGATATAGAGGCATCTTTGTTGATGGAAGCGCCTGTGTGTTTCTCAAAGTTGTTGAGCGTGAGAATTGGCCGGCACACGCCCACGCGTGGTGGAGCATGGCGCTGATGGAGCGCTAACATACTTCACGGTATGGAATGCCGTAGATTGATTTGGCATTTGAATAGATACCTGATGCATCGGGCGTATCCGCTTTGAGATTCAATGTACCGATGTGTGAACAGGCATGTATGTGAAGTGGCATGTAATGAAACAGTCATCAAACAGACCTGGCCTACAAGCGATCTGGCATCCAATGAACTGGTATGCAAGCGATCCGGAGCAGGCCAGGAAGTGGTTTGATCAGATCTGAAATATGACTGGGTCTGTCAGTTATGGTTCCCAGACAAGTGTATCAAGTTTGAAAATGATATCCAACCATTACTTCCTTTCCGTAAACATTAGCCAAGCGGTAATTACACGGCAAGTCAAGTCACATCATCCACAGAAAAAGTAGAGGAAAAAAGTAGAGGAAAAGTTGTTTCACCAAACGGAAAAGGGGCTTATTTATACGTCGCAGGGGTTGGCTGCAAAAGCAAGTGACACAAAAGCGCCCCTCGCGCACATATATAAACTCAAGGTCGCCCGCATTGATCCACACCAGTCAAGGCCCTCGGACACACCAGTACCTCCAGCGCACCTGGCTTATTTCCCTACAAATAGTCGCAGGAAAAAGCGTGCTCACGCAAGGACATTTTTCTACTGGAAATCGAGCCCTGCGCGTCATGAGTATTTGGGCAAAACGCGTCCTCCGACCAAGGTTTCCACTTCTCAATTTCCAGCCCAATCCCATACGGCAGCAAACCATGGCGCAGCAATCGATCCTTAATTTTTTTGGTGGCTCGTCCAATGCTGCAGCAAAATCCAAAAAACGGTCAAGCCCCGCCATTGGGGCGTCACCTAAGAGGCAAAAAGCAGGAAAGCTTTTGGAAAATGAGTCAGATGTTCACAGGATTCTAGGGGCCAACAAAGAGAGTTTGAAGGCGGAGGACGTAACTCCCAGCCTGGAAAAGAGCCTGGAAAGCCCGGAAAAGAGCCTGGAAAAGAACCTGGAAAAGAACCTGGAAAAGAACAGCCCTCCACCTAGAAGCCTGAGCTCTGATTCCGGCGAATCGAGCACTTCGAAAGCGTCCAAATTGATAGAATTAACAGAAAATGCACCGCCCGTGCTTTCCAAAAGCTCCAACAAGATTTCATATGCCAAGTTGACATCCGTGCTAGAAATGGTGGAAAAAGAATCGGGCCGTCTCAAGATGACGGCGATTATCTCGGAGTTCTTTCTCGAGGTATTGCAGCAGTTCAAGAGTCCCCACCAATTGACACTTGTGGTTTATTTGCTCATAAATCGACTCGGGCCCGATTACGAGCCTGACTTAGAGTTGGGGTTGGGGGAAACTCTTCTTATCAAGGCCATCAGTGAGTGTTACGGCCGCCCGCTTGCTAAAATCAAGAAGGACTATCAGGAGGTGGGAGATTTGGGGTTGGTGGCACAGAAATCCCGTCTGGGCCAACCCCCCATGTTCAAACCAGCGCCTTTGGATATTGAGCAAGTTTTCAACAACCTCACAAACATCGCCAAGTCCTCAGGCAAAGATTCACAATCAAGAAAAATTGCCATCATTAACAAAATGTTGACTTCATGTGATATGAAAAGCAGCGAAGCCAAGTTTTTGATCCGTTCCTTGGAAGGGAAACTAAGAATCGGCCTAGCAGAGAAAACTGTGCTCGTGGGAATCGCTCAGGCCTTCGTGAACTACGAAAACTCCACGAACAAACGCATTCTGCCCGACACCTTGTCGAATGCCGAGGATATCATACGTGAAGCATTTTCTCTTGTCCCGAATTATTCTGTGATTATTCAGAACTGCTTCGATCATGGCATTTCCAATTTATTGGAGCACTGTCAGCTAACTGCAGGAATTCCCTTGAAGCCCATGTTGGCCAAACCCACCAAGTCTATTGGGGAGGTTTTGGACCGGTTCCAAGGCGAAGAATTCACCTGCGAATACAAGTATGATGGAGAAAGGGCACAGGTTCATTTGCTAGATTCGGGCGAAGTGCGCATCTACTCTAGAAATTCCGAAGACATGTCTCAGCGGTATCCTGACTTGGTTGCGATCGTCAAAGACTTCATCAAGCACAACGACCAGCAGGAAACGGGTGCGTCACCAAAATCGCTTATATTGGATTGCGAGGCAGTTGCGTGGGACAGGGAGACCAACAAGATCCTCCCGTTCCAAGTGTTGTCCACGAGAAAAAGAAAGGACGTAAATGAGAAGGATATCAAGGTGCATATTTGTCTATTTGCATTTGACTTGCTCTGTTACAACGGTGAGTCTCTTATCACTGAGTCTTTTCATGCGAGAAGACAAAAGCTTTTTGACAATTTCGCTCCCATCGAAGGCAAATTTCACTTCGCTACATTCAAGAACTCGTCGGACTTGAACGAACTTCAGCTTTTCTTGGACCAGTCTGTCAAGGATGCGTGCGAAGGATTGATGGTGAAAATGCTCCACGGCAAAGACTCGTTCTACGAGCCGTCGAAACGGTCTCGCAACTGGCTCAAATTGAAGAAGGATTACCTTGCCGGGGTTGGCGACTCGCTTGACTTGGTGGTAATCGGAGCTTACGTCGGAAAAGGAAAGCGGACCGGTTCATACGGTGGCTTTTTACTCGCAGCATACAACGACGACACAGGGGAATACGAGAGCACGTGCAAAATCGGCACGGGGTTCTCGGACGAGGACTTGGTCAGCCTCTACCAGAGGCTCAAGCCGCACGAGATCCAGGGGCCCAAGTCGTTCTATGTTTACGACACGACCAACTCCAACGCCCGGCCAGATGTATGGCTCGAACCTACGTCCGTTTTTGAGGTGTTGACTGCGGATCTTTCGCTCAGTCCAATTTACAAGGCCGCTCATTCCGAATACGGCAAGGGAATCTCTTTACGGTTTCCCAGATTCATTCGCTTGAGAGAAGACAAAGGCGTGGAGGACGCCACCACGTCCACGCAGGTGTCGGAGTTTTACCAGAGACAAGCCAATCTAAACTGAGATGATGCAATTGATTATTATGACTAATTAATGACTTTGATTGGGCGTGTGTGTAACTGATTGCTTGAGTGATTGGTCGACGATTCTGATGGCTCAAGATTCTGATGGCTCAAGATTCTAAGATCTGACGCCTGTAATGGAATCATTCCCTCGCCTTTTCTCGGTCTCTGCTCTCGCGGATCTTCATCTTAATCTTGTCGCTGAGACTATTTGCCTTCATTTTTCCAAAATTGAGCTCTACATGAGAGCTGTTCCGGGATATGGCACTGGGCGACGCGGTTCCCCGGTAGTTGAAGTCGTCAGAGATGGACATTTCCGACGGCATGGCGGACTTGATGTCCACTTGCGAGTTTTTGGCGTTCATGTGAAGATCATAGTCAGAAAACACCGGGATGTTCGTGTACGACTTGGAGCGGGCATCGATGGAGAGCCCGTCGGATGTGGACGAAGACACGTCGTCGTGCATGTCACTGTCGCTATTCTTCGACGACTCGCTGGTGTCGCCAGCAATAAAAGCCCGGTGCTTCTTCCGCGAGACCCTCCGCCGCCTCAACTCCTGGGTCTTCAACTCCTCCTCCTCGTCCGAGTCCACGAGCAGCAGCGTCTGGGGCACGTGGTCATGGCTGGCCACCTCCAACAAGTTGAAGTCGTCCGGGAACAACTCCAAGCCGTATTTGTTGACGAACTCGGTAATGTCGTGGCTGAGGTTCTTTCTTAGCTCCTTCAACTCGGTGATGGAGCGCCCCAGGAAGATGGAGAGATACAAGGGCCGAAGTGACTTGAAGAGATCCACGCCCTGCTCGCCAGTAACCAAGGCCAGGTACGTCACGAGAATGCCCAAGAAATAGATGAGGCACCACATGCTGACCAAGCCATACGACGACAAGTAGTTGTAATGCTTGCAGTACCACGTGCATATGGAGGCGTAGAACAGGTAGAGCAATGGCGCAAACCCCATGCTGATCAAGATCTTCCAGGTGGCCACCACGTCGTTGGCCTTGATCTTCACGGTGGAGTTAGCCAAGGCTGTTTTCTTCTTTTGAGCCGACACCCGCTGCGCCAACGCAAACACCGGCGAAAACAACACCAGGCCGGGAAGCGCAAGGACGGCGAAAAGAAGGAGCTTCATCACGCGCCCGAGAAACACCGGAAGCAAGTTGAGCTTGTGGGTCTCGTCACACTCCTCCACGTGGTGGTCCGGCAAATGCATGTTCTGCAACACCTTGTTGTAGTGCAATATCTTGTTCCTGATCAGCACCATGTCCGGGTGGTCGCGGAAGGTCTCGTAGCCAAGGAGGAGCCGGCGGTTCATCTCCACCACCATGGGAAGCGGGAGGTACTGGGCAAAGTGGCCGGCGTAGAGCCGGCGTGCAGCCTGCACCACCATCAAGGTCTCGTAGTCCTGGCAGTTGACGGTCACGGCACGGAGCCCGTTCGTGACCACTTCCAAGAGGTCCTTGATTGCGTCCCGCAGCGTCGCCGGGTCATCGTAGCGTGCCACCATTTCCGGCGAGATCTCGATCGGCGGCCCGAACTCCACCACCGCCCGCGACCGGAACTTGTGGGCATTGAAGTAGTTCATGCCACACGGCACGATCTTCACCTTGCACTGTGGGTCGTGGCTCATGGCCCCCAACGCCATGATGGCCACGCCGGCCTTGAGCGGCAAGAGCTCCGTGCGGTCGTGCAGCCCGCCCTCGGGGAAGATGCCCAAGCAGTTGCCACGCGACAAGTGCTCGAACACGTAGTGGTACACCTGCTTCTGGTCGATCTTGTCGGCCACCTTGAACAGCGTGCCGCTGGCCAACAACTGCACCACCTTGTCGGACTTCTCGAACGGCTTTTTCAAGAGCAACTCCGTGTCGGAGTAGATGGCCTCGATTTCCGACGCGCCGAGCGATTTAGGAAGCGCCAATAGCCCCCGCGCCATGCACTGTGTGGTGAAGCTGGTGCCGTGGCCCTTGACGAGAAGCGGATTGGCAGCCATGTCGATGCGGATGCTACCCTTGCCGGGCCGCAACAAGTCCTGGGGCCTGGACACGGGGATGGAGAGCTGCGCGCTAGAAAGAGGCCCGATCACGGGGTGGTTGTAAGACTTGGTGGCAATAAGAAAGGACACGCGGCGGTGCGCCTCCTTGCGGACCTGGTTCATCAACACAATGGGATCCACAAACTGGTTGGCGTGGGGCGCCGCCACAAAGATGACGGGACCGGACTTGGGGATGCGGAAGGCGCCACGGGGGCGGATCTCGCGGAAGAAACAGTCAAAAATGATGGCAAAAAGCCATTGGACCAAGTCGTAGAGGAGGAGCTGCGAGCGGCGGAACGGCTTGTAGCGGAGGTCGGGGCTCTGGGGGCTCTTGGGGGTGTTTTGGTGGGCGTGAGTGGTAGGAGCCGTGGGGGCAGCGGGCGCAGTTTGGGCGCCGTTTTCGGGCACAGCGGGGTGAGCGCCGAGCTCGGGCGGGCCGCGGGGATCTGGGCCTCTGGCTGCGTCGGGGTCGGGCATGGAAGGAGCTCAGCGGGTGGAGGTGGAGTTGGGGTGGTGCGCACGAAAATGCTAGAATCATAGTGCTGCATATTGGGTGCGCTGCTTTCGGGTGCGCTGCTTTCGGGTGCGCTGCTTTCGGGTGCGCTGCTTTCGGGTGCGCTGCTTTCGGGTGCGCTGCCTTCTGGTGCACGGGTCTGCTCTTCCAGGTGCACGGGTCTGCTGGGTGCGGTTTGGTGCACGGAGGTTGCATCTTGGTGCACGGGTGTTGCACTCGCCTGGGCTCCCGTCTGGGGTGCCGCTGAATGCTCCACGCAGCCCGGAGTCCTGCACATAGCTGGCTAGCATCTTCGCTCGCTGTGGCTGCGTGTGCGGTGCACAAGCCACTGGTGCCGAACCCGGAAATTTTCGGTGGACTACTGCGGCACCACCGGCATGCACGTGACCACGGCCTCGGTTCAGCATGTGCTACATCGTCACCGCCACACCTTGCCGTGGTCCGCTCAAAATCTGGCACACCACCGCCCAGACGCAATGTCCGGCCGCGGCTGCATGCCGGTGGCGTGATTTACAACCGGACATGGAGGACGTCAATTGTGTACTGCATATAGACCCGCTCGATCCAAGCGCCCATTGTCACAGAATGTACCCAACATTAGCCCCAAAGGCCTGCGTGCGCAATGCCGGCTTAAAGTGGCGGGTGCATAACCACAGGAGCCAAAAGTGTACGTTTTCTGGAGTTCCATCCAGGCAGAGTTCGCACGTGAGTTCGGGTGCATGTGCTCATGCAAGTGCAGCTGAAAAAGACCGCACTCAATTCCGAGGGTACTTGAGAGCCGGACAGTGTCTGTATTGTTTGTAGCTTAAAGCCAGAGGATTTTGAGGGTGTGTTTCAGTTAAGTGCGTCCACATTGGGAACATGCATGGTGTAATCCAGAGAATTCCAGGAAGGAATGCATGCTTGCGATTGGTAGCTGCAATTTCGAAGCACATGAACATGAAACCCATGAACATGAAACCCATGAACATGAAACGTTCATGAAACGCTCATGAAACGCTCATGAAACGCTCATAACGCTAATCGTTCATAACGCCCATACCTACATAGACCAAACGTCTAAAGCCTCAAATCACACTGAACCCCCGCCGCCCCTAACCTGCCTCCAGCTCTCGGGCACGTGACGTCCCATGTCCGCAGCCACTCAATCTCCGCCTCCGCCGCGCACTCGCACACATGACCCCTAGCGCGGGCCGAGACTACTTACCCCGGTTTTCGCGGACCTCGGTGTCCATTTTTCACGCCCTCGGTTTCCGGGGAACCTTCCCTGCCACCCCGCAACCCCAAAGCATAAATACCCCATCCCCCCCCAGCCTCTTTTTTCCATCATTTTTCCATCACTGTACCCATTCAAGTGCAGAATTCTCGCGCCCTCTCTATTTCTACCCGCGCTATTTATTTCCCTTCTGGATTCCCAGAATACAACACTGGCTCGACTTCAGAACTAATACTCACTACATTCTACAATGACTGTCTCCTTTAAAGATCAGGTGGTGGTCGTCACAGGAGCCGGAGGCGGCTTGGGCAAACACTACTGTCTCGAGTATGCCAAGCGTGGCGCCAAGGTCGTGGTCAATGATTTGGGTGGCTCTTTGTCGGGACAAGGAGGCGACTCCAAGGCTGCGGATGTTTTGGTGGACGAAATCAAAAAGGCCGGCGGTATTGCCGTGGCTGACTACAACAACGTGTTGGACGGCGACAAGATCATTGACACCGCCGTCAAGGCCTTTGGCACAGTGCACGTGGTGATCAACAACGCAGGCATCTTGCGTGACCAGCAGTTCAAGAAAATGACCGACAACGACTTCCAGTTGGTCACGGATGTGCACACCAACGGAGCCTTCAAGGTGACCAAGGCCGCCTGGCCCTACATGCAGAAGCAAAAGTACGGACGCATCATCAACACGTGCTCGCCTGCTGGGTTGTACGGAAACTTTGGCCAGGCCAACTACGCCGCTGCCAAGTCCGGCTTGATTGGCTTCGCCGAGACCTTGGCCAAGGAGGGCGAGCGCTACAACATCAAGGCCAACACCATTGCGCCTCTTGCCCGGTCCAGAATGACCGAGTCCATCTTGCCCCCTCCCATCTTGGAGCAGTTGGGCCCGGAGAAGATCGCCCCGCTTGTGTTGTACTTGACGTCCGACGCCAACACCTCTGTCAACGGTGACATCTTTGAGGTTGCTGCCGGCTTCTTTGGACAGATCCGTTGGGAGAGATCCGGCGGAGTTTTGTTCAAGCCCGATGACTCGTTCACCCCCGAACTGGTTTCCAAGAGGTTTGCCGAGATCATGGACTTCGACGACCTGTCCAAGCCTGCATTGTTGAAGAACCAGCACCCCAAGAAGTTGAACAACTACGGCGACTTGATCAAGGCCGCCAAGGAGTTGCCTCCCAATGACAACTCCGGCGCCGCGCCTGTCAATGTCAAGGGCAGGGTTGTGGTGATCACCGGCGCAGGAGCCGGTTTGGGCCGTGACTACGCGTTGGCTTTCGCCAAGGCCGGCGCTAAGGTCGTTGTGAACGACTTCAAGGACCCATCCAAGGTGGTGGAGGAAATCAAGAAGGCCGGAGGCGAGGCTCACGGTGACACTCACGACGTGGCCACGCAGGCCAAGGAGATCATCGATAACGTGATCGCCAAGTACGGCACCATTGATGTTTTGGTCAACAACGCCGGCATCTTGAGAGACCGGTCTTTTGCCAAGATGACCTACGACGAGTGGTTGGCTGTGCAAAAGGTGCACTTGATCGGCACCTACCAGTTGTCCAGATTGGCATGGCCGCACTTTTTGGAAAAGAAGTTTGGCCGTATCGTCAACATCGCCTCGACGTCCGGAATCTACGGCAACTTCGGCCAGGCCAACTACGCGGCCGCCAAGTGCGCTATTCTCGGGCTCTCCAAGACCATGGCCATCGAGGGAGCCAAGGCCAACATCAAGATCAACGTCGTTGCTCCTCACGCTGAGACCGCCATGACCTTGACCATCTTCGACGACAAGGACAAGGACCTCTACCCACCTAGACTAGTGGCCCCCTTGTTGATTTTCTTGGCATCTGACGATGTTCCAGTGACAGGAGAGACTTTTGAGGCCGGCGGAGGCTGGATTGGAAACACCAGATGGCAAAGAGCTAAGGGCGCCGTGTCCAAGGATGTGGAGACCACGCCCGAGTTTATCGGCGAGCACCTCGCAGAGATCACCGACTTCTCCAAGGACACAGCCAACCCCAAGTCCACGCAAGAAGCCTCCATGGCCATCTTGAGCGCCGTCCAAGGAGACGACGATGACGACGACGAGGACGAGGATGAGGACGAGGAGGAAGAGGACGAGAAGCCCGAGAACATGCCCGACCCAGTGTTCACGTGGGACGACAGAGACGTGATCTTGTACAACTTGGGTGTGGGCGCCAAGCGCAAGGAGTTGAAGTACGTGTACGAGAACGACTCGGACTTCCAGGTGCTCCCCACATTCTGCCACTTGCCCACGTTCAACTCGGTCAAGTCGCAGGTGACCTTCTCCAGGTTGTTGAAGAACTTCAACCCCATGCTCTTGCTCCACGGAGAGCACTACTTGAGAATCAACAAGTACCCCATCCCCACGGAGGCGTCGGTGACCACGTCGTACCACCCATTGGCCATCACGCAGAAGGGCACCAACACCATTGTGGTGCAGGGCTCCAAGTCCGTGGACCAGAAGACCGGTGAGGAACTCTTCTCCAACGAGGCCACGCTCTTCATCAGAAAGTGCGAGGGAGAAACCAAGAAGTACGCGGAGAGAAGGACGTTTGCAACGGAGCAGTTCGTGGCACCCAAGTCCGAGCCCGTGTTCGTCAAGGACATCCACACGTCGGACGACCAGGCTGCGTTGTACCGGTTGACCGGAGACAGAAACCCATTGCACATCGACCCGGCATTCGCCGCGGGCGCCAAGTTCGACAACCCCATCTTGCACGGCATGTGCACGTACGGGTTGGCGGCCAAGGTGTTGGTGGACGAGTTTGGGCTTTTCAGCGAGATCAAGGGAAGATTCACGGGCATCGTGTTTCCGGGCGAGACGTTGCGGGTGTTTGCATGGAAGCAGGGAGACGTTGTGATTTTCCAGGTGCATGTTGTGGAGAGAAAGACCATTGCCATCAACAATGCGGCCATCAGATTGGTGACGGACAAGGGCAAGTTGTAGGAATGAGAAATGATGAGAAATTAGAATTGGAATTAAGATTAGAAGAATTGGAATCAGAAATTAGATGGAATAAATCAGAATTAGTAGAATTGGAATTAAAGAGACTGGAACTAAATTAGAGTAATGAGGAGTAATACCTGCGAGAACCATCTGCAACTGTCTCATCTGCTCGCTCGCATGACTAGAGCAAGTGAACAAAGTCTAGGTCACGTGATTAGCAGCTTCCACTCAGGTTTCCCGAAAGCACGAGGTTCTAGGGCTGGGGGTAAAGGACTGGGGAGTAGGATTGGGTGTTGTGTCTTGTAGTTCTTGTGGGTCACACGAGCGGTGGGTTCGCACGTTTGCAGCCATTGGACGAATGGTAAAATAATGATAAATGTAAATGAATGAATGAATGAATGAATGAATGAATAGATAAATGAATAAATAGGTAAATAGATAATAGATAAATAGATGATAGATAATAGATAAATAGATAATAGATAAATAGATAAATCGATTAAATATAAATAATATAAATAAATGTAAATGTATTCAGTATCATACCTCTTATCTGTGTCCAACTTACCCCGCTTCTGTTTAAACTTTTCAGTAAAATTGAGCCCACTCAAAGCCTTGTTCAGGAACGGATGTACCTGGTCATGTACATGTCCCACAAGTGCAGCAGTGGAGCCTACCACTAGATACCTGACCATGTTCTAGGCCGGTGGACCTCTGGTTTCAACGGAAGTTCAGTCTGGAGTGTCAACGGTCAATGAATTTTGGTGACTTTACCAATCGTGTTATGGTGACTGCCTTTGTCATACTACCGTTTACTTGGCATGCTGTAAAGTGTGTGCTTAACAAATCACGGCTGTGTAATTTATTACTGTACCGTACTGACCGTACTCTGACAAACCTCCTGTCTACCACTCTAGTCCGTATATGTTAGTGGTATGGCTTCACTTGTCACTCTACCGTGTATTAGCTACTGTTGAATGTACTGTCAGATCTCTACTGTACAATGTAGACTGCCTCCTCGTTGTTTCTTCCCGTCTCCACTCCACCGGGCATTAAAATTCAGCAAACACGCTTTGAGTACTGCTCTCTGGACCAGTCTCGACAGGACACTCTTGTTAACACTATAGAATCTCAATTGTGTCTGTTTTCTCTCTTCTTATTTTACTGTCCTCGCCAGGATCTACCACTTGACCGCTCCAGATCTACCACTTGACCGCTCCAGATCTACCACTTGACCACTCGCCGTGGTTATATTATGTCACTGTCATTCACTTTGACCTATTTCTGACTGCCGCTTGAACTCGTTCAGCCACTGCAGGTGCCTGTGTGCTCTATTTTCACTACGGATTCCTGAGAGCTCGCAATCCGTTTCACGATGTATACTGCTAGCATAGCAGGGCCTGTAATACATGGATGTTTTACTGACTGCACTAAGCTGCTGAAACTACACTGTAGTAGCTGTACCACTAACACTCACGGCTCTTTGATAGACCCTAGATCCTACACTTTGTTAGCTGCAAACGCTCTCTAACTACACCCCACACTTACCTCAATGACTGCTAGATACCCAGTGACTTTCTGCCATGCCCTTAAGTCCAAATGCTAAGTTGGAGTACTGTGACAAGCAAGGCTGCGGCCGGCTGCTCTAGCGCAATCACACCGTTTCTTTCCAGTGAAATACGTAATTCCACTCAAGTCTAAGAGTTCTGGACGGGACGAGCCATGGCTGTGACCCTGATAGCGCTCGAAATCGTTACCTGTAGTTCTACTCAATGTAGGTAGAAGACAAACCCGATCCTCCACTGCCGATTTCATGGTACTAGGTCAATTGACCTGCTCAGTAGTTTATGGTGATTGGTAATACCCACACCTCCAGATGGTCAGTTCACGTAAACACCACATGAACCACCGCAGCTAACAGGCCACTCCAGACGTCAGACGCTCCATAGGCAGGCAAGCAGGCCTGGCACGTCGCTTCTCTGGCTTCTTGGCTGCGTTGGTCTCCACACCTCTGACATTGTGGCTGACTACGCTAGCCGTACAGGCGTGCATTCGCTCACCAGCGGTCGTACAAGCGGCTGTTCCATGAACGGTCTGATGAACGTGCTATGAGAGACTTGTGGGAGTTTGGTCTCGAGGTGACGGTCTTGAGGTCTGAGTGTAGTACTTCCTTACCTTACATCTGTAGATATGCTAACTGAGTCAAATCAAATTTAGGCTGACAGTTACGAGTACTAGCTTGACAACGGGGCAGAACTAGCATATGCATGGCAGTGCATTCAATGAAGACTAAGGGCTTTGGCTAAAATTGGAACAATGGAGTAGTGTTAGTAGACTATAGTAGTGACTATAGCAGAGTAATATACTATAGTAGAGTAGTAAACTACAGTAGAATAGTGTATTATGGTAGAATAGTATACTATCTAGTGTAGTATCCTATCGTAGTATTCTATAGTGTAGTATACTATAGTGTAGTATACTGTAGTGTAGTATACTGTAGTGTAGTATACTGTAGTGTAGTATACTGTAGTGTAGTATACTGTAGTGTAGTATACTGTAGAGTGTAATATTCTATAAAGACTAGTTACTATAGTGTAGTATCCTAGTGTATCCTAGTGTATCCTAGTGTACGTCTACTATAGTATAGCATCCTAGTGTACGTCTACTATAGTGACGTTTTGGTGCAGGCTGGTCTGTCCCCTGTGCCACAGCGGTCCGTCTTAAAGGCGAGTCAGTACCAGCTACCTGAAGAGAAACTGCAGAGGTCAATGGGCAGATCAGCAGTGTCAGCTATGCAAGCAGGCTGTCGTTTTGCAGTTTTGTCATCTGCACTGCCTAGTAGAGCTGTCCACTGACAGACACTGAAACTGGTTAGTGACTACTTTACTCCCCCAGACCACTTTACTCCACCCTAACTGCTGATGGGCCATAGCTGTAGCGATGCACCTCATAGTGTTCCTAGCTCTGTGCTCTGCTCTGTAGCTCTGTGCTCTGCTCTGTGCTCTGCTCTGTGCTCTGCTCTGTGCTCTGCTCTGTGCTCTATAGCTCTATAGCTCTGTAGGCTCAGTCTGACTTTGGTGGGTGTTGTTTTAACACGGCTGATGCTGTCAAGGTGGCAGTGCTTTATGCTACTCTACCTGCTCTACCTGCTCCTGCTCTACCTGCTCCTGCTCTACCTACTCTTACTATGTCATACTGCCTGGCAGCTGTACAGATAGTCCCAGGGACTCACCACTCTAGCACACTGTCCTATACAATACCTGCTTATTTATCTGTTCACTACTCTCGTCCATGCTAGCACACCCTACAGGCAAGAGTCGACACATTGCAGCAGATGCCTGGGGACCAGGCTATTCCAACTAGAGTTCAGCTTATCTTCTATACTCTACCTATACTCTACCTATACTCTACCTATACTCTACCTATACTCTACCTATACTCTACCTATACTCTACCTCAGCTCACTTCGCTCCCCACCCAAGTCTTTCGTCACTCACGATGCTGATGCCCGTAGACCGTGGTGGCTCGTAACAAGAGCTGTAGTATCAATGATGGCTCGGATGGCATCTGACGATCACGACCACAGAATGGTACAACAGCTGCACTTCTGCTCGAGAGCCGCTCGCCCACTAACCATTGACCACATTGAGCCATTGACCACATTGAGCCATTGACCACATTGAGCCATTGACCACATTGAGCCATTGACCACATTGAGCCATTGACCACATTGAGCCATTGACCACATTGAGCCATTGACCACATTGAGCCATTGACCACATTGAGCCATTGACCACATTGAGCCATTGACCACATTGAGCCATTGACCACATTGAGCCATTGACCACATTGAGCCATTGACCACATTGAGCCATTGACCACATTGAGCCATTGACCACATTGAGCCATTGACCACATTGAGCCATTGACCACATTGAGCCATTGACCACATTGAGCCATTGACCACATTGAGCCATTGACCACATTGAGCCATTGACCACATTGAGCCATTGACCACATTGAGCCATTGACCACATTGAGCCATTGACCACATTGAGCCATTGACCACATTGAGCCATTGACCACATTGAGCCATTGACCACATTGAGCCATTGACCACATTGAGCCATTGACCACATTGAGCCATTGACCACATTGAGCCATTGACCACATTGAGCCATTGACCACATTGAGCCATTGACCACATTGAGCCATTGACCACATTGAGCCATTGACCACATTGAGCCATTGACCACATTGAGCCATTGACCACATTGAGCCATTGACCACATTGAGCCATTGACCACATTGAGCCATTGTACACTGGATATTCGACCTGCCCTCAACTGCCATGCATGTCACTGACCAGTACAGTCAGTACAGTCACAGTCACAGTTACAGTCACAGTCACAGTCACAGTCTCACAGTCAGTACCACTGACCACTTGACTCAAAGACCCATGATCGCTGCCTCTCCAGTACCATTCTCCTGCGCTCTCCCGTCTTCGCCTGCCTGCGCTGCCACGCCGTGAAGTTCCTGTATGTGCACCAGGACAGACGTCGTCTAACTCAGCCCGCGCCAAGACTGCTATTATGGTTTGAGGACGTACCGCTGCAGCAAGGCTTGACGGGCAGATTGCTATGCCTTTCAACGCGGCTGACATTGGCTACTGCTGTGCCACCCTGCACCACCAGTCTCGACAGCGCTCATCAAAATGAACTGGAGGGCACTGCTTCTACTTCTGAACCACAGCGTAGAACGTAGAATGTGTGGGACTGCACTGGACTGGACTAGACTGGGGACTGCACTGCTACCCTACGCTTCTGCTGGATCTCTTTATCAATTAAAACCCGGTTTCTTCTCGAACCTCGTTCAAGTCCGACGCAATCATCGGCCGCCGGTACCCCTTGAGGTTTATGGAGCACTCCACCGGCGTTTCGTTGATCGAGTCGCAGTACTCGGACGACGAGAATCTCGACACCGGCGTGTCGAATGCTGACGATGTATTGGTAAGTGGCAGGCTCACCGGCGGCGACGACACCGCCAACTTCGCGTGGGGGTAGATGCTAGGGCGCGTCGTCTGCAACCGGCCTGGCCCCTTCTGGCTCACGTATGGGCTCTGCTTGGGAAATGAGTATGCCTTAGGCACGCGGTTGGGCGACCCCGCGTTGACCGCCGTGCTTTTCACTGGTGACATATTGGAGTATGCGTGCGGCGACGCCTGGAACAAATTGCCTGAATTGTTGGTGCCTTCGAAAAAGTCCGGTGTTTCGGGGAACAGCGAGTACGACTCCAGAAGTGACTCCAGTGATGAAAATGATGGGCTGAGCGACTCCGAGTATAGCAGCAGTTGCGACGAGTTTCCTGAAATCAGCGCATTTGACAAGCTCTTGCTGTGGCCCCGGAACAACGCGGTGGGCGGCGCAAAGTCCTCTATGACAAAGTGCTCGGACACCGGCGACTCCGACTTCTGCAAGTCGTACGACGGGAGCGACGTCAACGACTGCGTGAAGAGGCCCCGTGCGTCTTGCGCCCGCGAGTCTTTCCTGTCCCGCTTCTTGATCTTCAACGACCGTTTCTTGCGGAGCGTGGCGCCGGACGACGTGGGGCTGAGGAGCTGCTGCTCCGTGCATGAAAGAAGCGCCGTCAACGAGTTGGACCGACTGTGGCACCCCAAAGGCCTGCGCGGCTGGAACTGGTTGAACGACTTGGCCCGCGTCAACTTGGATGCCAAGAGAATCTTGTTCATTTCAACCTCGCAGCTTCTGCGGTGGTTGTTGTCTTTCATGCTGACGTAAGCCTGTGGCCGACACATGCTCCGATACGCTTCGTAAAACTTCTTGTAGCCGCCTTCTAGAACAACAATGTCTGGATATGAAAGGTATGGGTACCGCTCTGAGTTGCGTACACGGTCCAACTTGCGGAGATGACATGCGAGCGTGGGGCCTCTGAGTAAGGAGAACTCACAGTGGAATACAACGAGCCGTTTCACGTTGTCGGTGTTATTAAATAGAAGCCTTTCTTCGAGGTCTTCTGTCAGCGAGATGTTAATGGCGTTCTTGATGTGTCCGCCTTCAAACTCATACGAGAACCGGCAATCGATAATGATGAACTCGTCGAACTGCGCCGAGTACTCCCCCAGCACAATCTTGAACATTTCGTTCTCATCAATTCGGGGAATGATGTCTTGATGTACGCTGAACGTGCTGATGGGCGTGTGGGGTAGATGCTCGTTACTTGCAAAGACATCTCTCATGGGCGATGTGGCTTCGTACTGACACTCCACGTTGTCCTCCTCTTTGAGGCAGTCGGAGTCAAGTAGCGTATGCGTGCTCAAGTTGGGGTGGTTGATGCGTTTCTTTTGGGTGGGCGAGCTGAGCCAGTCCTCGTCATTGAGTGTGGAGTTGTTCTCGTCATTATCGTCATTATCGTCGGACAGAACGTCGCACGGGAATATCGGAAATGTGTGGGAAACTTTGTGGGACATGGACCGGCTAATGGAAGATGCAGAATGGGAGATTTTGGTGCCCACGGCCTTCAACTCGAAGCTGTTGACAAAGGAGCTTAGAGAGTCCAACGGGTTGCGTTTCAAGCAGGGCCTCGAAAGAGCCTCTTGCAGAGAGTCCCCGTTTGCGGGCAGATTATGCTCCATGGATGTGATGTTTCTGGAAAGACGGTTCTTTAAAATAGTCCCAATACTCCAGGGCAAGGGAATGCAAAGCAGCTAGGCACAAACGCAGGGATCGGAAGGAGTCACGAACGTAGCGACCTAGGTGCAGGCGAAAGGGGTGTATCTGCAGGCGGATGCAATGAGTGTCACCAGGCTATTTTTCGAAATCAGGTCGTTGATTCGAACGCTGGGTGCCACGGTGCAAGCAGGCAGAAGCCAAGATCTAGCTTGCGAACCAGGTGATGTAAGCAGATGAAATGAAAAAAAAAATAAATGCGAGTGAGAAAAAATCCCACGGTGACGCTCACAAATATAAACAAGAATCTCAGTAATTATAAGCGATCTGCGTTCGCGACGGGACGGGATCAACAGAAGGAATTAAGGGTTTCCGCAGCAACTTTAATTCTCGAGTAATGGCTAGACGATAGGGCCATTGACAAAACGAGGCTGAAGCTCACAAACGTAGATGTATGGGAACCAAGCTAGACGGGGCCGCAATTTTAGAATGCGGGGAATGTCTGAGGGAGGGTAGGGGCGCCGTTGGGTCTCGAACCGTTTTTAGTCGGATTTTGAAATATGTCAATAATGAGATGTCAGGAAAATCAATTGTTTGAATGAGTGTGAATGGGTGTGGCTTGTTGTGTTCGAGTGACGCAAATGTCTAATGACTTATTTTTAGTGTTGATTGTCTATTGTTCAATTGTCCTATTGTCTTTGATCCCTAATTACTCGGGGGAGATGATGTACTCTGTACCGCACCTGCGCAACCACTTATATTGAGCCCGATCTGGATTATGGAGCCGATGGATGAAAGAACAAACTGGCAGGGATCTCGACTGGCGACGGGGACAAATCGTCTTCTTATCGAGAATTGAAGGAAAGAGGGGTGGGCGAAGTTTGGTAGTTGGCCGTGTGGGGAATTGGCCGAACGAACGATTATGCGGCTTACCCGTGCCTGGCAACAGAACAGAAATGAAGGGTGTAGGTTCACTGAAGACCGTCTATGGGGATGCTGCAAGAAGCGAGGGTTGTAAAAGTTAGTGTTGGTGGCATTTACAGCGGGCCATGGGTATAAATACTGGGGGGGGCCTCATGTACTATGCAGAGGTGTTGCGTATTATTTGTGTTATTGCGTTTCAAACCTGTTGCGAAGCCGCATATGCAAGTCTTCCCACTTAAGCGAAAAAATATCCACGAACCACAATGCACATTGCTCTCTTGTTCCAACGCTTATCACCATGCCAGCGGCTCCCGTATGGGGCACTGTAGCAATCCGCTCGCCTAGTCTGTGACACAACAGCGTAGAGCCGAATTGCAACCAAACTGCAGACGCAGCAGTGCGTGCAGCACGCGAAACGTGCTGCTTTCTTTTTTCCCCTCCATATCACAGCGGCACATTTCTACTTCCAGCCATACGGACACGCTAGTTTCAGGGCCAACGAAGGACGGCTAAGCAAGAAAGTGGCCAGGTAGCGGGGCCGTCCTGTGTATGGGACTCGGTGCAACAATGTCCCTGACTTCCGTAGTCAGGAGGCCGCGTTCGTAATTATAGCATACGCGGCTTCTGCAAGTGACGCCTGAAACACTCATCGCAAAGAAATGCCCCTACTACATCACCAAGCTCACGCTACACCAGCCCATCTGAAACAGCATCGCATGGCAGCGCATGCTGTGCTTTCTACCACAAACGGACAGAGGCGGGCCCAGTGGCTATAAATATGGGCCCACCCCGCTGTTTATGGCGACAAAAGTATGAGGCAGTTGTGTGAGACGAGGCGTAGCTCCTACACAAAAGACTTGGACATTTTTTACCTCGGTTAATTAACAAAGAGCCGCTTACGAGACGAGCATTGTCCCTTCCGCTTTGTCCGTTCTGGCTCGGGGGGTCTTCTTGGCTGCTAATTAGCAACCAAGCGTTGTTCAGCTATTAGCGCTGAGCTTCGTACTGCATGTATTCCAACATGCATGAAATCAATGCCGCGAAGCAGTGAAAGGTAAACAATGCGTTCCTTGCAGATACCGAAACATTCTCGATACATACAGGCCGGATGACTGTACATCGCAACCTGGGATCAAAGCAACGATACTGAGGCACAAAGCGTCGGTGTTTACTCGCAGCCCAGAAACATCAAATAATCACGTGACCGGCTCCAGGCCGACAACACCGAAACAACTGCACAACATCAGGAGACCCCTCAACATACCAGAACAATGGCAGATCCCAAACAGCTTCGTGGCATAAAAACTGGCACGATACCCGTGACACGATAACTGTAACATTCACAGCCACACAACGATACAATGACTGTCATACAGAACAATGAAACAGCGGCCAATTTGAATACAAAGTCATTCATTCGCCACATGCACGGACAGGCAGTGCAGATACGCCAGTGAACAAATGTCAACAGTTCGGCACGACTTCATAAATATTCTCAGGCATCACGTTATAATTAATTCGCCCCGGATTAGTGCCGCCATACATCTGAGCTAGCACGACCCGTGCGTGGCTCAACAACAAGGCACGACGCAACCTCGATAATTTTGTCGCGTGCAAGAGAACTTGCGCACTTTATTAGTCTATTGTTGACCTGCATCCAATTAGCCGGTTGTGCTGCACTGTTTTTCTTCTCTCGCAGCATCGGTCTCGACGGTTACGAGACTCCAAGTTGCAACGGTTTTGCCAGGTGACTCAGACCCTTGATGGACAAGACCGATGTTGGTTACCGATGCAGCTTCTTTCAGATGCAAATGGTGAAACGAGAATGGTCGTGGACAGACAATTCCAATGATATCCGAAATGTGGGGTCGGCTGATAGCTCACCATCCAGGAATGTCTCAGAGTTGGTCAAGGTACTCATCCATGGTCATGGTTTTATTGGCCTCAGCATTTTCATCAGAAGAATGATCCAGATCCTCGGTCTGGAACCGAGCATTTTCCGGACCATTCCTCCAATTCAACTCGGGGCTTTCGGTCAAATAAGCATGGAGGTTTAGGGACGAGCTGGAGCTGGAGATTTTGGAAAGTCCACCATGCGAGCTGATGGAATTATTGCGAGACTCGCGGAAAGAAGCAATGCCAATTGACTCCATACTTGAAAGCAGATTGCGTTTTGGGTTCGCCTTTCCGTTTAGAGAAGGTGGGGGAGCAAGATCGTAACTGGCGGCCTCCAACGGTTTGGAAAGGGCCGAAATGGTCGGCTCAGCGGGTTTTTTCTTGAGTCTGGCAAAAAACCTCCTAGAAGGACTGAAAAGCGACTTGATTGACAGCGGCGAATCGGCGCCGATAGTGACGGAATCCCTGTCCCAATTTGTTTGAAGTCCGGTTGGGGTTTCTGTCCTTGTTGGTGTATTTGGGCTCGAGAGGCCTGACAATGATGGACGGCGCTTTTCCAAACTGGAGGAACTGGCATTGGAGTTGGCCACCTTGTCAAAGTTGGAGTTGGCCACCTTGTCAAAGTTGGAGTTGGCCACCTTGTCAAAGTTGGAGTTGGAAATGTTGAGCGGCGGCGGTCTCTTTTCCTTCGGTGAGCTATTGCATGACTGCAAAGAAGATAGAAGATCTGCGGTGTCTACGACCTCGACGTCACCTTCGTCTGAACCAAACGAGCTGGAATCATCAAGGTACAGGTCTAGTAGGTCGTCCACGTGCTCAAGGCTGAAAGGACTTGGCATGTCAAGGTGACCGGAACTGGGCTGAGGCAGGTCGTCCGAGGTTGACTCTGGGGAACGGCTGATAAAAAGGTTGCGGAGTTTCTGCGCAAAGGTTTCCTCGGGCCGTTTCGTTGCAGACTTGCCAGCAAGTCCTGAAGGCGCCGGGCGTGGGTCCAGAGTCTTGGACCTCTGGAAGGTGGTGGGATTCTGCTTCATGAGCGTTTTGTTGAAATCCATAAATGCAATGCGGTCCTTCTTGCCGAGGTCAAAGGTTGTGAATGGGTGCTCCTTTATCTGGAGAATGGTGGGGCGGTCGTGGGGTTTTTTCGATAGAAGCCAGCTAATGAGCAGCTTCAAGTGGTGGAGCTCATCGATGTCATCCTGGTTGATCTTGGAAGACTCTCGCACCGGGGGAAACGAGAGCTTCCCGTTGACGATGTTCTTGAAGAGGCCGAACTCGTTGAAGCCCTCGAAAGGCAACGCGTGAAATATGAGGCAGAAGAGGGTGACGCCCAACGACCATAGATCCAAGCGCAGGTCAATCTTGCACGACGGCAGGTTCTTGTCGTCCAACATGGAGAGCCTGTTGTTGACAAACTGGCAGAGCTCGGGCGCAAAGAAAGCAGGAGTGCCCAAACTTTTGCCCAACTCGGTGTCGTCGTTGGAATTGTTTTCCAAGATCAACGAGACGCCAAAATCGGAGATTTTGATATTGCGGTTCCGGTCGATCAAGAGATTGGACGGCTTCAAGTCTCGGTGAATGATGTTTTTGAAGGTATGCAAGTACTCCAAGCCATTGATGACGTCGCGGAGGATTTTGTTGAGAGGCAACTTCTTGTCAGGAGTCTTATAGTACTTCTCGTCATAGTGGTTGTACTTTTTCCAGTCGATTTCGCCGAGGTCGCAGAACTCGAGCACCAAGAGGATCTTGTCAAACTTGAGGTCGTCTATCACGGTGTACAACTTGACCACGTTAGGGTGCAGGCACTCCTTCATGATCTGGATCTCGCGCTTGATTTTGGTGGTGTGGCTGAGATAGATCTTCGTGATGAGCTTTGTGGTGTCTACCCGGTGGATGGTCTTGATGGCCACGTTGCGGCCGGCCAGATGCGTGTCCTGGGCCAAGAAGACCTTTCCGAATTGGCCCTGGCCGATGGTGTGGAGGAGACGGTACTGGCCATTGACGAGCCGTTTGCCTGAGGCATCCAGCGAGATGACAAGCCGAGGGATGTCCATCGTGCTGGCAGGTGCAGATTGTGGCGGTCGGTTGCAAGCATGCAGCGGTGACCAGGATCGTCGCTGTTGGATGGGCTGTATGCAGGATGGTTGGAGAGAAGTCCAACAGAGTGACTCAGACTCAGACTCAGACTCAACAGATTCAGACTCAACAGACTCAACTTGATCACTCACTCAACTTGATCACTCACTCAACTTGATCACTCACTCAACTTGATCACTCACTCAACTTGATCACTCAGACTACATCTCCATCATCACTGCATTATCTATGTCCGTGGCACACCTGCCATACTAGCAGCTAAACATACATCTCGCCCAGCCTGGCGTGGTCCTTGTCTCGCAGCGCCTCCTCGTTCAACTCGCGGATCACGTCCTCCTCTTCCTCGGTGAAGCCGCCGATGTCCGGCGGAATCTCGGCCATCTGCACGGACGGGGCGTGGTCCAAGAAGCGCAACTGCTCCAACACGCGCACCTTGACGCAGTCCAAGTATCGCTTCAGGTTCTTGTTGTCCAAGCGGCCGTCGAGCGGCGGGTGGAGCGAATAGTCCGGGCCAAACCAGTCCCGCGTGGGAATCGAATCGGGGATCACCGCGTCCAACGTCACGTCGTTCAACACCGACGTCTCATAGCACCAGAGCCGGGACACGTTACGAGGCGTGTACCCACCGCCGCCAAGCACTAGCATGGGGATGCCAAAGGTCTTGGTGAAGCGCACACACTCGCCGAGCGCACGGATGTTGAGGTTGAAGCAGCCCAAGCGGTCAAAGCCGAGCGAGTCCGCGCCGTTCTGTTGCACGATGCATGTGGGCTGGAACTTGCCGATGAGCGGCTCCATCACCAGCTTGTACAAGTGCACGTACAGCTCGTCGTCGATGCCGTCCTTGAGAGGCACGTTGACGGCATAGTTCTTGCCGCGGCCGATGCCCACCTCGTCAATGCTGCCGGTTCCCGGGAAGAACTCGCCGTTGTACTTGTGGAACGAGACGGTCATCACGCGGTCGGTCATGTTGAAGGCCTCTTGCACGCCGTCTCCGTGGTGCAAGTCGATGTCGATGTACATGACGCGGGCGTGCACGCGGAGCAAGTTGAGGATGGCCAACACGATGTCGTTGGCGTAGCAGAAGCCGCTGGGCTCGAACTTCTTGGCGTGGTGGAGCCCGCCGGACCAGTTGATGGCGATGTCGCTCATGCCCGAGATCAATTTGCGGGACGCGTCGAGCGTGGCGCCCGCGTAGAGAGCGGAGTACGCGTACATGCCGTCGAAGATGGGGCAGTCGTCGCCGATGTTGTACCTGGCTAGCTTCTCTGCGTCCATGCGGGCGGCGGCCTCGGGCGTGATGGAGCGGAGGAAGTCGACGTAGTCGGCGGAGTGGAATGCAGTCAACTCCTGCTTGGTGGCGGGGCGGGTTTCGTAGAGGTCCATTTTCTCGTGGAGCTTGTATGCGAGCACCAAATGGTCTGTGAGCATGAGGCGAAAGGGCTTCATGGGGTGGTGGGGGCCGTAGTGGAACGCCAGCACGTCCTTGTTATAGTGGTACAGGACATTTGCAAGCGGCAGCAGCGAGGCGGGGAAGTATGCAGGCGTGTGTTGTGAGGTTTTGGAGTCTGTGGAGAAGGTTGCCATGGGGTCAGGGGATGCAAGCGAGAAGAGATACTGAGATGACTGAGATGAGCCAAGACGATGATTCAAGCGATGAGACTAAGTCAGCGAGATGAGACTAAGTCAGCGAGATGAGACTAAGTCAGCGAGATGAGACTAAGTCAGCGAGATGAGACTAAGTCAGCGAGATGAGACTAAGTCAGCGAGATGAGACTAAGTCAGCGAGATGAGACTAAGTCAGCGAGATGAGACTAAGTCAGCGAGATGAGACTAAGTCAGCGAGATGAGACTAAGTCAGCGAGATGAGACTAAGTCAGCGAGATGAGACTAAGTCAGCGAGATGAGACTAAGTCAGCGAGATGAGACTAAGTCAGCGAGATGAGACTAAGTCAGCGAGATGAGACTAAGTCAGCGAGATGAGACTAAGTCAGCGAGATGAGACTAAGTCAGCGAGATGAGACTAAGTCAGCGAGATGAGACTAAGTCAGCGAGATGAGACTAAGTCAGCGAGATGAGACTAAGTCAGCGAGATGAGACTAAGTCAGCGAGATGAGACTAAGTCAGCGAGATGAGACTAAGTCAGCGAGATGAGACTAAGTCAGCGAGATGAGACTAAGTCAGCGAGATGAGACTAAGTCAGCGAGATGAGACTAAGTCAGCGAGATGAGACTAAGTCAGCGAGATGAGACTAAGTCAGCGAGATGAGACTAAGTCAGCGAGATGAGACTAAGTCAGCGAGATGAGACTAAGTCAGCGAGATGAGACTAAGTCAGCGAGATGAGACTAAGTCAGCGAGATGAGACTAAGTCAGCGAGATGAAACTAAGTCAGCGAGATGAGACTAAGTCAGCGAGATGTGCAAGAGCTAGGTAAGCCGAGATACTGTAGCAGGAAGAAATGTCAAGGAGTGCAGACCGTCAGGATGAAGTGGTTGAGTGTTGATGGTGTAGGCGCGCGGTGCACGGGTGCATGGTGCCTGGTGCACGGGTGTTCTTGCCTGGTGCACGGGTGCGCGCTGCACGGGTTGTTTCACCGCGGTCTTGTCGCCACTAGCAGTACCGCTATCACACTCACATGTCAGGTATGTACCGTGGATGGCTGGGCCATTCACTCATGTGGAACGATTGTACCTCTGTTTCTGCTAACTGTGCTCCTGATGCGTGAATCCGCTGTGGTTCAGTATACGTGATACGTGACGTGATACGTGATACGTGATACTGATACGTGATACTGATACTGATACGTGATACGCCCAGAGAAAATAACCAGTGATCACTGTGACTCACTGGACTATCCCTCGTTTCCATACTAACCCCAGGCTCTGCAGGTTTTGACAGACACATCACAATCTTCTCGCCCGAGGGCAGATTGTTCCAGGTGGAGTACGCCTTCAAAGCCATCAACTCCGCCAACATCACGTCCATTGGCGTGACCGGAAAAGACTCGGCGGTGTTGATCTCGCAGAAAAAGATCCCCGACAAGTTGTTGGACGCCAGCACCGTGTCGTACCTCTTCCAGATTACGCCCTCCATTGGCATGTTGGCTACCGGCTCCATTGCCGACGCCAGGTCGCTCAGCTTGCGGGCGCGTCAGGAGGCCGTGGAGTTTCGCTACAAGTACGGCTACGAGATGCCCGTGCAGAGCATTGCCAAGCGCATGGCCAACATCTCGCAGATATACACCCAGCGGGCCTACATGCGGCCGCTCGGCGTGGCGCTAACATTTTGCCAGGTGGACTTTGAGGACGAGAACAGAGGTCCGCAGATTTTCAAGTGTGACCCCGCGGGCTACTACACGGGGGCCAAGGCTGTGGCCACGGGGCCCAAGCAGCAGGAGGCGACCACGTACTTGGAGAAGAAGTTCAAGAAGATGGAGGCGGTGGACGGCGACTGGAAGGCCACCGTGGAGTTTGCCATCACGTCGTTGAGCTCTGTGTTGGGCAGTGACTTCCGGAAAAACGACATTGAGATTGGCGTGGCCACGCAGGGGAAGTTCCATATCTTGACGCCTGATGAGATTGACGAGCGGCTCGTGGCCATTGCGGAGATGGATTAGGGGAGTCGACATCGACCCTCTGATATGTACATGATGTTAAGTGTTATTAAATGACCCTCTGATATCTACATGATCTTAAGTGTTATTAAATGACCCTCTGATATCTACATGATCTTAAGTGTTATTAAATGACCCTCTGATATCTACATGATCTTAAGTGTTATTAAATGATTATACGTTACCACACGTAGGGGATAAACATGTACGGACACTCGGCCAAGTAGCGGTCCCAATCTTTGCCGTACTTCCTTGCACACTTTCTCTGATCCCGGTAAGCCCGGTGCACCAACACTATCAAGAAAAAGACCGGAAAGAACCAAGGGAACGGCGACGAAAAGCCACAGATGAGGCCCCACGTCAACGACTGCACATAGTCCGCCGTGTAGTGGGCCTTTCTGGCGTACTTGTACCAGCCGTCAGTCAACAAAAGAGAGCCGTTTTCACACTGGATGTAGGAGGGGTTGACGAGGTCGCCGTACGGCAAGTACGGAAACGTCTTGCGGAGCTGCGTGTTGCCCGACATCACTCTGCGGAACGAGTTCTTCTGGCGGTTGCCCGTGTCAAAGAAGTAGTAGGCCACCGTCAACACCACAAACAAAAGGCCGTTGTAGTACCACGGCCATTGGTACTCTGCAGGGTCGTGGTAGGCCAAGAACAACGTGCACTGGCAATAAGTGTAGGGCACGCCGGCAATGTTCCAGAAGCACAACATGAAGCCAAACTTCTCGTAGGCCATGTCCCACGTGGGCACAATCAACTCCTCTCCCTTGGAGCAGGCGTTGGCGTACAACCAGTGGGCGTACACCAAGAAGCACACCTGCGGCGAAACGTAGCCATAGGTGTCGTACTGCCTGAGCGCCGTAGCCACGGTCAAGAAGTGGAGCGTGAACCAGGGAATGCGGACCTCGAAGAACATTTTCAAGTCCAAGTACTGGCCGACGCGGGGGTTCAACGGTGCCCCCATGAAGCAGTCGTAGATGTGGTTGCCGGTCATGCGGTGGTAGTCCTTGGACACGCGGAGCGTGTAGACGTACAAGCCAACGGAGAAGATGAAGCCGTAGGCAATGGCGGTGGTCATGATCTGGCCAAAGTGGTCGATGATGTAGTACATCTTGTAGCCGGCCAAGTGCAAGGCGCCGAGGATGGCGTTGGTCACGTAGAATGCCCACACAGCGTTGCAGAAGTAGGGCAACTGCTTGCCGTTCAAATGCGTCAAGGGCTGGCCCTTGGTCCACACTCCGGGAAGCGTCAAGTAGAAGAAGCACTGCACCACGAAGAACGTCGAGAACACGGCCACCACCGAGACAGACGGCACTCCATGCTCACGAAAGAGCGTCCAGAGCACGTGCAAAAAGTCCGACCAGGTTTCGCCATCGGAGGGCCAGGCGGGCTTGCCGTTGTAGAACTGGGCGCTGATCCACATGTACACCATGAGTAAGGGGAAGCCGAGCATCATGCCCAAGGCGCCGAGCGGGCCGCCAAACTCCCACTCGATCTGGTCCCTGGGGATGTACTTCGGGTCGTCGATGTTTTGCAAGGGCGTATTTTCGGAAGCCATTGGAGCGCTGGAGTGGGCAGCGGTGGATGTTTATATAGCGCGCTGGACGCGTCTATGCAGGCTCATACGAGCTTACGACCGATGACCAAGAAGCCGTCTGTCACAACTGATTCAGATAATCTGATTCAGATAATCTGATTCAGTCATGATCTGATTCACATCATAACTCTCTGATTCACATCATAACTCTCTGATTCACATCATAACTCTCTGATTTCTCTCCTCTATGCAAACGGTATCACCAGAGCCTCGTAGAGATCGTAAACATCTTCATCCTCTAGTTGCCTCCGTTTCTTCTTCTCCCGCCGCTTGCGGCACTTCGTGAGCATGTCCAACGACGTCAACGAGCTGCCGTTGCCCAACTTCACCAACCCGAGATAGAACAACTCCACACGCTCAAAGTCTCGGTCCTCGTACACGATACCCAGGAGCGCCCTGAACACCGACTGGATCATGATGCACCGAACATCAAACGTCTTCTTGCTCAAGTAATAGTGCTGGCTCTCCACAATCACGTCCTGTGCACACTCCACGGGCTTCTCCCGGATAAAGAAGCTGCCGGTGAACACCTTGCGGACTATGCTCTGCACGTCCGGATGCAGCCTCGGAAGCGCCATGAACTGCCGGCCCGTTAGGATCTTGATGTAGAGGTCATCGCAGTGGAACTGGTGCGACAAGTCAAACCACGACCGGTACACGCCCTGCTCCTCGATGTAGCAGCTGGCCTTGAACACGAGCTTGTCGTTGCCCTGGTACTCCGGATGGCCTCGCGTCCCTGCCGGGATCACGAAGCTGTCTGCCTTTGCATGGGGTACCATCTGTTCCTGCAGACACGCGTCCACCATGCCCAACAAGTGCGTGGTCCAACGAAGCCCCACCTTGGCCATGTTCCTGCTCTTGGTCTCCTCCACCACCGAAGCGTACTTCATGTGCGTCTCGGCGATTTTAGAGCTGTAGCCCCAGTACAAGTTGAACTTCTTGTGGCTGAGCAACTGCGCCCGCTCCAACGCATGACAGTACTCTGAATTGACCGTCTCGTCGATCTTGCCCGTATCCTGGAAGATCTGCCGTAGCTTGGACGCCTCGTCGTCCGCTGATACCAACGGCGCCGACATGTATATGTCCTCGGGGAAGTCCAAGCTCACGTGCTGTGACACGGCCCGTTTCTGGTGCTCGGCCTCCGAGATGAGAATGTAGTCGTCCATCAGCAACTCCGACGACACCGAGTCCCGCGACAGGCTGGGCCCATCGTTCTTCAGGAGACTGCCGCCGGTACCTGAATGGATCGCCGCAGACGACTCAATGGCGAAGAACCAGCACTTTGCCAACGCCAAGCCGCTGGACATGTTGGCCGAATCGTCCTTTCGCTTGATCTTCGAGTAGTTGAGGAGCAAGTCACGGGCACCCTTCAAGTGCGCAATCCACTGGTTGGCCATGTCATCGCTGCTGCTGCAGGCGGTGAAGTTGGAGCTGAGGATCAAGACCGTGAGGAGCAACTTCTCCACATTATTGGTGAAGATCCACGTGTTTTGGAACCCCAAATTCTCCTTGAAAGCGGCGCTCAACGTCACAAAGCATTGCTTGATGTATTGCTGTCGCAGTGTCTCGTGCACCCGGTCGCCGCTCTGATTGAACTGGAATGTGGCGGTGATTGCCAAGAGCGAGTTGAGGAGATACTCGCAATTGATGGAGTAGTTGAGGAGGATTTTGATCACTTCGTTACTCTCGATGGATGACGCAAACGGGAAGAGGTGGTACGACAAGTTGGTGTTGGTGAGCGTCTGGAGGTAGTTGATGTGGCTGGCGTCCAAGTTGGCCTTGGCACTGATCTCCGCAATGAGCCCGGAGTTTTCTGGCAGCCCCAGGTACTTGTTGGTGCCATAATCTGGGTTGTCATACCGCTCTGAAGATACCAGCCCCGCAGTTTTTTGCGTGGCAAGTGTGCCTTCGTACTGTTTCGGGGATATGGCTGGCGCCACAAACCCGGGGGTTTCCTCCATTTTGACCTCCTCCCATATACTTCTCTCGAGGCGTAGGGAGTCGGTGCCGTCCAAAAAGTCATGGATGTCGTTGACCAACAGATTAGCCTCATTGTAGAGGTTTTTCAAGTCCATGTCGTGGCCCATGACAAGACTGGTGTCCAAGTCAATGGGAGTGAACGGAAGATCCATGTAGTTGGGATTTTGGTGGAGTCCTCGTAGGGATGAACTTTGGTTCTGAACAGGCGACGTGATGGTATGGTTTATTGGCGTACTTTGAGCATTTTGAGCATTTGGGATGGGGTGAAGATTCGGGATGGAAGTCAAAGGGTTCTGCATCATAGAGTTTTGAATGGGATCGAGATTTCGAATGGCACTTGGCACAGTCGAGCTCTCTGCTTGCACAGTCGATCCATGGAGACCCGGAGCAGTTGGACTGGCTGGATCATTACCCCTTTTGGCATCCCCGCTTTTCGGCTTGTAAAAACGCACCACAAGGCTGGGATCACCGGGCGCCAAAGGTAGCGCCGCAGTCTCTGAGGTCAGCGCAGCTCCCGCAGGGTAAGAGCACTTTTTGTGCAAACGGGTGCAATTGAAACACTCAGGCAAGGCTTCGTCGCATTTGATTTTACGCCTTTTGCACTCCAAGCACCCACGCCGGGAGTACTTGCGCTTTTTGATCCGGCCCTCGCTTTCCTGGGACCGGGACGACATTCTGCTGTAGCGTAGATGATATGAATGTGTACTTCTGCGAGCGCCGATTGTCACTGCAGGCAGCGCAACGCACCCGCCTTTGGTCGCATTGAAAGACGCCAACTTTAGGCGGCCACGACCTCGGTGTGGATCAAATTGCAGTCGAGTCCTGTGCCGATTATGAAAGAACCTGGCTGTATTATGCCAAATTTTGGTCGATTTGGTCAATTCTGGTCAAGTTGGTCAAGTTGGTCAAGTTGGTCAAGTTGGTCAATTTTAGTACAATCCCTTCAAATCTATAATTTTTTGGCAGAACCTGATTTCTCTGCAATTCCATCCATTAGACAAAATTCTGGATCTTGGTCAAGATCCTGCGGCCATGGGGAGTGTTCTTGATGCTGGCCAAGTAGGGCAGCAAAGCCACGGCCAATTTGTTCAAGTCCTCCTTGTTTGCCACGTCCAAACTGGTCTGTAACACGTAGTTCCCGAAAGGGTCGTTCAAGAGCAACGAAAACTGCTTGCTATTATTCAACAACTCTGCGATAACAGCGTTGGTCAACTTGCCAATTCTTAAAGACTTCTCGATCACGTTCGAGCCGAACTTATGGAGGGACAATTGGATGATGTTTGCGAGAATGTGGTCCAAAATGATAGCTACGGACTCCTCGTTTCCTCGGGACAATACGTACTGCACCACGTAGTTTCCGAATGGGTCCAGCGCTAACACTGTGGCGATCTCGGCCACCTTCATGGACAACTGCCTTCTCTGGTTGGCGTCTCCGTGGTCCAAACACCTTTGTAACACACAGCACCCATGCCTGTGCATTGCAATCTCGGCACAATGCTCGGAAGCCGCATCAAAAATAAACTGATTGTCCTCAGGATTTAACTTCTGCAAGCACTTTTGCACCACATGATTACCGTTCAAGTCTCGAGACAAAGACACGATGTGAGGTGACAAACTTTGGATTACCAAGTTAGACTCTTCCCGAAGCGAGATGCATTCCACGAGCTTCTGCAATGCCCGTGTTCCGTGAGGGTCCAACGCTATTTTGATCAAGTCGGGCGCCGCGTTCTTGACCAAAATGAGTCTTTGGTCATCGCTTACATTCTCGAACAACTTCTGAATGAGGTAGTTCCCAAAGGGGTCCGCCATGAGCTCCACAATTTTGAGGTAGATCTCGTTGAAGATCATCGTGGCCACCACACCGCTTTTTGCTGCATTGGATGTTTTCACAGACTCTCTTTCTAAGTCCAATTGGCGTTGTAAGAACCTGCATCCATGCTGGTCTTTGCACAAAGTGTAGATTTCGCCGGTAAAGTCTTCGAGCTTGGCATTCGCATACTTGGCGGCATCCTCCCCTTTTCTCTTGTGAGAGCTATGCATTTTGCGGTGGATATTCACCCCACTGTTCATGTGGTAGTTGTGGTTGCGACTTCCGCCTTGGTAGTAGCTGCGAGAGCTGTTGAAATACCCCGAATCATTTTTCACGGGTTCCGAACGGCCCATACCTTGATGGTGGTCGTTTTGTTGGAAGTCGTTTTGAGCATCACTTCTTCTGAATCCGACAACAGGAAAGTTTGGAGCATGCTGCAAATTCTGGTTCCACACGTTCGATCCTGAGAGCTGCAGAGAAGGAGCGGAGAACATGTTGATCGGGGCCACCCGCATCGGGTCTTTTTTCTTGCTTCTCACCTTCTCCGTAGAGATGTTGTTGAAACGTTGAAGATCCAAATCTTCCGGCATGTAATGACCAAAGCCGTATTGAGAGTCCAAAATGCCCCCAAAGGAATGTGCCGGGGGGGTGGTGGTGCCCATGGCCCTATTATCCTGGAATACGGCACCGCGGTCGGCCGGACTCTCGTCAGGCAACTGGAACGGAGCGATTTGCATGGCCATTTCAGAGGCCATGAGCGGGTCTCCTGAGTAGGATACAGGAGGAGCCGAGAAGGGCACAAAATTGTGGCTCCATGTAGTCAAAGGAGTGGTGGAGGGCTGGGCCAATGTGTTGGGCGTAGCCGAAAAGACCCCTGATGACGGAGGGTTTGGAGTCATGGTGGTGTATCCAAGAACACGGTGCTTTTCCTCGGGATCTGAGGTGTTCTGTCCTCTGCCGGCAGCACCCGAGGACACGGCCAGCGGCGAGGCCAAGTCCGCATCCAAGTTCAAGGTGCTCAATGCGCCCACAATATCCAACGGTTCTTCGATGGACTCTTCCAAGGAGGCATTGGTAGACTCGTTGAAAGAGTCTTCTTTCGAGAAAAAGTTCAGAGAGTCCTTCGCTCCGAACAACGTCAGGCCGGTCAAGGAAGCAGAGCGGGGCGTATTGGAGGCGTCCTTGATAGGTTCAGGCAAGGAGCCCGAAAGGGACCGTGGTTGCGAGTTCATGGTATGTAGTGTGAGGGAATGCTAGATAATGAGTAGTTTTGAAGACCTCGAAATTGAAAGTTGAGGCTCTTGGAGAATGCAGCTTGGATCCTTCAGAGTGCAGCTCGCTGGTCGAGTCGTGCCGAACTGGAGGTAGTGTACAAGGGACTAATATACAGAGGAACAAGTCGGAGTGGAGTTCCAGGGCGTGATTTTGCGGTGAAGAAGGTCGCCGAGTATATGCTGGGCAGGAAAGAAACCTCGAGAAGCCACGGGAGTTTCACGTCGGCGAGAAATGTAGGATAGAAAACGGATGTCGGGCGGTATATATGGAGTTTCCGTCGTCACGGGATTTCCAGGCAGTTGAATTCTGTGGAAGAATGGGAGGTGGAAGCGTCACGTCTGTATATGGATCAATGCCAAATGGCCGGGTGCAGGTCTTGAGGAAAAAATTAGGTGCTGCACGAGATCAAGATGCGTGAGCGGGAAATCATCCTCCGGGTCCTGGGCCCCAATCACCCCGAAAGGGCTGTTTGTAGGTGAAGGGTGCAACACAAATGGCAAAGCAGCTGCTATTATGTGCAAGCAGCTGCTATTATGTGCAAGCAGCTGCTATTATGTGCTTTGAGCACCTTGGCGGGCAAACGTGACTTTTTCTGCCCACACCCAACACTTTGCTTGGCCGCATAAATCCCTAGTGTCAAAAACCTTAAGCGCTTAATGCATCCGAGATATGACGAGGCCTTGGAATTGGATTTGCACAACCAAGAGTATCAGAAAGCGTCAGTGCTGAGTGGCTTAGACATCAAGGAAAGAGACCACTGCGTTAGGGCAGTGGCGACCAACGATGAAACGCCCTGAGGATCACATGGTCTAGCACAGAATGAAGGTGCATTGCTCTGTATTTTAGATGTACCGTGAATCTGGATGTAAAAAACTTTCTCAGGGGGCGGCTTATTTATGTACTTTTCTCATGTCCACAAAGCCGTGGTTGCAAAAACACGGCCGCATATAAATACCCCCCGCGCCTGCTACTTTTCCTGTAATTTGTCTAATCTCGCCCAACCCATAAACTGTAAAATGGAAGCCATAATTACACTAGTGAAAAGAAAACATGCTTTTGTCCACAAATTGAAGCAGATACGACTCGGTTATAGAGATAGACCAAGCCTAGAACTACTAGAGCCAAGGTGTAGCCCAGACTCACCAAATTCCAGCACTATACAAGTGTGACTGAGGATCTACACCGTTTTTAAGGAAATATGAATTTTTTTCATGATGGGGCAGTTTGAATTACAGGAACATGCCGGGGAAATCCCTTCATCTTGGGAGCAGACTACGGGAATAGTTACTCATTGCACAATCCTTGTTTTTGTGAACTATTCGACAACTGCCCATGAGTGAACTACTGAACTCAATTATAGACCGATTGACCAAGACCTCATGAATAATGCCTACTGGATTACTCGGTAATTACTAGTCTTCCTGGTCTTTTTCGTGGTGTTTCCTCTGGTATATTGTCTGCTTGTCTACTCCATCCTATCATCGGTAGAGATCAACCACCAGCGGCTTAGGCCTCAGACACAATCATCTTCGACTGAAAATTCTCGAATAGAAAATGACAATGGCAATCCTCAATGGCGTTCATATCAATGCGTTCCAGGCTCGAGCGTGCACCTCTATGCCACGCATGTCCCCCATTTAAGGCTGAGCCAAGCAAGAGACCACAGGCACGTGTCGTGGCCTAATACCGAATGACCCGCCGCCAAAACAATCCTGTGCAGTTAAAATGCCGGTGTTGTGCTCATTGTTTGGCCAAAGGTGGCCTTAATCAGGTGATGCATAAACACCCTATCGACCAATCAGAACATACAACCAATCAGAGCCTCGCTATACGTTGCGGTATGCCGCGCCGTTTTGGTGCGACATTTGTGTCGAGCATATGCCAAGTATTGCCGCTACAATTGCTCAATTTTCATTTGAGCACGATTTAGACCATTATCTATTAATGTACGAAGAATATGACGGGGATGGGGAATCAGATAAAAAAATGTTTGTGGTAAACCACATTATGATGTTTGAGTAACATCAACCTAAGAGGACTTTTCGTGTTGAGTGGACACTCTGGCCATGGAGACCAAGAAGTCCTCAACCGATCTGTCGTGGGCAGGCTTCTTGCCCGACTTGCCGTTGCAGAGGTCGTCGAATGCCTGGGAAGTAGACATCAAGTAGTAAGCACCACCCATGACACAGAAGACACCGAAGGAGAAGATCCAGGTTCTGACAACGGAAACAATGTCGGTCCAGTTTTGAGACCACCAGCCGAACAAAGTGAAACAGGTGGCGATGATGTCAACAATCAAAACGGCACCGGACAATTGCCAGGATGGGATGGAAGACCAGAAGGGTCCGTTAGCTCTGGTGATGAAAATCAACCAGTTCTCAGTCAAGGAGATTTGCAAGAACAAGACACCGTCAATGGCACCGAAGTTTTGGATGATACCACCCTTGCTCATGAACATGGTGGTCAAGGTAATCCAGGTTCCGACAGCCAAAATTATACCCAAGATGATGGACATACCCCACAATCTAGGGAGGTTCCACTTGACGGGGTGTGGGTCGTAAGGAGCATTGTCGTAAGCGATGGCCAAGGTAGCAACATCAGCGAAAATAGCAATAAACACAACCAAGTCGATGTTCAAGGATCTGTTCAAGATGGCAATCCACAAACCAAGGAAGATCTCCAAGTGCAAGGACAAAGCGATACGGTACACCACGTAAGCGTACATTCTGTGGAAAATCTGTCTGGAAGTCTTCAAGGCGTCAATGATGGCAGACAAACCTGGAGCAAGGAAAACAATGTCGGCGGCGGAACGGGCAGCGTCAGTAGCACCTTCGACGGCAATACCAGTGTCAGCCTTCTTCAACGATGGGGCGTCGTTGACACCGTCACCGGTCATGGCAACCAAGAAACCTCTGTTTTGCAAAATCTCAACGGCGTTGTACTTGTGTTGAGGGAAAACCTCAGCGAAACCATCAGCGTTCTCAACGAAGTCAGCAATCTCAGAACCGGCCATGTCACCACCACCAGAAAGACCCAACTTCTCAGCATCGTAGATGTTGGTACCAAGTCCCAATTGTCTGCAGGTCTCCTTAGCAATACCGACGGCATCACCAGTCAACATCTTAACTCTAAGACCCAAGTGTCTGGCCTCAGAAACGGTTTGAGCAGTGTCATCTCTTGGAGGGTCCATACATGGCATGATACCCAAGATCTCCCAGTGTCCTTCACCTCTCTTTCTGGCGACACCCAAAGATCTGAAACCTCTGGAAGCAAACTCAGCGACAGTGTTTTGGTAGTTCTCGTGGACATCCTCAGGGATAGGGTGGTCATCTTCAACAGTCTTCAAGACGAACAATGGAGCACCCTTGACACAGATAATTCTCTCGCCTTCGGGGGACTCAACAATAGCGGTGACTTTCTTGGAGACAGGGTCGAATGGTTGGAACTCGAGCACCTTGTACTTGGTCAAGGCAGCCTTGGCTCTTGGGTAGTTGATCAAAGACTTCAAGAAGGCCTTGTCGATAGCGTCCAAACCCTTCTTCTTTCTAGAAGCAGCCAAACAAGCAGTCAACATCAAGTCATCAGCCTCAACACCCTCGACGGTGTATGGTTCGTGCAAGGACAACTTGTTCTTGGTCAAGGTACCGGTCTTGTCGGAACACAAGATCTCGACACCAGCCAAGGACTCAATAGCAGACAACTTTTGAACAATAGCTTGCTTCTTAGCCAAGTAAGCAGCACCGACAGCCATGGTAGTGGTAACAACAGCAGGCAAACCAACTGGGACACCAATAATGGTGATAGCCAAGGTGTGTCTCAAGATGGCAACGATTCTGATGGATCTGTAGAAACAAGCGACCCAAACAACCAACAAGGTAACAATAACCAAAACCAACAAGATGGTACCGATACCGTTCAAGACTTCGGTGAAGTGACCTTGGCCACCAGAAGCCTTGTTGACCAAAGCAGCAGCACGTCCAGTGAAGGTGTTGTCACCAGTGGAGGTAACAACCATGAAGGCCTCACCGGTCTTGACAGTAGAGGACGAGTAACAAGAGTCACCGTGTCTCTTGTCAACAGCCAAGGACTCACCAGTGATAGCGGATTGATCGATTTGCAACAAGCAGTCCTCGGAAACAATTCTACCGTCGGCAGGGATGACAACACCATCCTCCAACTGCAAAATGTCACCTGGGACAATCTGGTTGGCCTCAACCTCAACCAAAGTTCCGTTTCTGATGACGTTGGCAGAGTTAGCCAAAGTCTTCTTCAATTCGTCGACAATAGAACCTGCCTGGTATTCTTGGATGAAACCAACACAGGCGTTCAACAAAAGCAAAGCACAGATAACACCGAAATCGACCCAGTCCTCCAAACCAGCTGCCAAAACGGCGGCGGCTTCCATGACGAATTGAATAGGACCAACGAAGAACATGATGAACTTGAGGACCATGTTCTCGGACTCCTCAGCCATCTGGTTCAAACCGTACTTCTTTCTTCTCTTGGTGACGTCCTCGTCAGTCAAACCAACAGAGGGGTCGGTCTTCAACAACTCCTCTGGGACTTGCTTGAAGGAAGCACCATCGTCCTCGTCCTCGGACTCCTCATCGTCCAAACCCTGGTGAGATTGCAAGTCCAAAATCAATTGGTCAATGTCTTCATCCTCGTCATCGTCTTCAGTAGACTTGTTAACCTTTTCTACAGTAGGTTCAGTTGCACTCATTGTGGTGGGGGGATTAAATCAAAAAGACAACTGAAGAGAAAAGAGGAAAAAGAAAAATTTGTAAAATACGCCGGGGGATGGGTGATTTATATGGGAATTTTGCTTGCCAGTTTTAGACGCCTGCCGGCTCACTAAATTAGGTTGGGATTTTGCATTATTTTTTTTTTTTAATTCTTTTTTTTCTTGCGGTTCCGACATATCGTTTGTTTTACTTTTGTCCCGCTAGCGCCGGCCCACTGAGGGAATTTTCTGTTATAAACAAATAATGCACGTTTTAGGAAGGCATGTCGCACCCGCGCACTGAGCATGCAGGAGAATGTCGCGCTGGCAATATGCGGCTGCCCGGCGTCCTTGCTCGCTCTCTCTTTCGCCGCCCCTTGCTTGCCATACCCCCGGATACCGCCGGCCGGTATGGACCCGTCGCTGCATGCCGACAATGCGTAGGCCCCGTTCTCTTTGTTCCGTGCGGCACTGCCTCAAGTTCTCCGAGGGCTCGGGCCCTCGTAGCAACGTCCTTTCTGCTGGCTGGTCGGTGCCGCCGTGCCCGACTGGGATATATCTCCGGTGCGCGATATCGCTGGCGCAACGTGGGAGGTACGGGTGCACGGGCGCGACATTACGTCGCCACACATCCGGGTAATTTCCTCGGTTATCGGCCCTGTTGTGTGGTGGTTCGTTGTGCCGGGGGGCTTCCGGCTTTGCCGGCCACCTGCCTGTCTTGCCGCTCGAAAATGTCGTTTCCGAATGTCGCCTGCCCCCCCGGCTGTTTCCGGCTCGTGGGTTGTAGCCGTAACGTGGAATGTCGTCCCCAGGCACCGGTGTGGCCCTCGAACGTCGAGATGTCCCCCCAATCGCACTAGGCAAGGACGCCACTCCTGTGCAATACCAGCCTAATTTCCACACATATCAAGAATGTTTCATGCTTGTTTCACACCTGTTTCAGGCGGTCCCCGTCAGCAGCTCCCGTATTGTCTCTCTAATGTTTCACCTTCGGCTCGAAGCCACTACTCGTGCGTCGTACAATTGTTACTCTAAGTGTGTGCCGCTTGGCCTGTGCGCAGAAGCATTATGTCATTGACCAAATGCAGACCTGCATGCGCGCAGCTGGGGCCTCTCCAATTAAAGGCCCCGAAATGCACCTCTGCTGCATATCAGATTTCTCCCTCTGTGCCCCACGGCGACCCATCTTGCGACATGTAATGCAACAATGGGCCTTAGTGTCGGAGCCGACGTTACAGAGACCGTGCAATGTCGCTAGACAGAGGGTTCCGGGGTATCTATTCATCACTTTGAAATGTCGGGAACTGCAGCAGCAGAATTTCTCCGGAACAGCCGCATGGGGTGGAAAAAGAAATGGCTCAGTTCGCTGGCAATATGTCTTCCTGTTTCAGCACCGCACTCGCCAAGTCTTACCCGCACTGTATACCCCAAGATCCCGCCATTGTAGCGATACTGCGCCGACGTTCCCCACGTCGAGCAAATTGTTTCAGCCCATAATCTCTAGCGTAGGGCGGAGCTGAAACCGACCGGTGCAAGCTGCAGGAGCGACCTTGGTGGAGACATTGTTGGCATGGCACCTAAATGTCGCAGTATCGCGCCCTGGGTCGCTGGTTCCGAGTGTGTGCCCGGATAGGCTTGGGCCTGTCCCAACTGGGTGCGTTTCCACGCTATCAGCTCGGATTGTGCAGGCACATTCCAAACAAATATGCACTGGTGCGTGCGCATGCACATCGTTCCACGCCATCGAGATGCCTCCACCCCGAAACTCCATCAAGTACCTCGAATCTGGTCTGTTGGCTGCGGTGTTGGCTGCGGTGTGGTTGCGGTGTGGTTGCGGTGTGGTTGCGGTGTGAGTGCGCTGTAGGTGCAGCTAGCAGCATCGTCCTGTAGTTCATCCTGCTTTTGTGTACATCCCTTGATCCCACCCCTGTGTTTCTCGAGTATATAAATGTGTACGCCCACCTCTATACCTACTTTTCGTACTCAACTCTACAAGCCTTTTTCATCGGTACAATTGCTAAGCAACAAGCTGTAGCCGGAGACCAGCGTGCGGTTTCAATCAACAATGGCCGCTGTTTCAGCTGCGGATCATCGCTGTCAACAATGGTGCCCTCCACCAAGACATCTTGCCTCCCAGATAGGACGGAATACTAACACTGCTATCCGGCGTGTGCAGAATCCATCGCTAGGACTTTCTGGCTTAGTTTAACAGCCATGCCTCAGGGCTGGCGCAGATAATCTTGTGTTATGTGAGTGGCTGCAGTATCTCGTATCCGCATGAGGGGTTGCGATTGACACTCTTCCAAAAGCGAGCCGAATGTCAACATGCGGAAATTGCTTTTTCAGGTTCTTTTTTCGCTTTCTCGGGGTTTTTGCCCCATCATGGTGCCTGGTATTTTCCGCGCGGAAAGAAAATCTCTCAGAAATGTCGCATGCACTGGGCGCCGGTTGTGCCGATAGCGGCATACTCCGCGCCGTGCCGACATTTATCCGGCTGCCACTCGGCCATGCCGCTTGGATAAGCCGAGCTGGGTTTTTGCAAGGTGCTCCTCCTGCAGCCAAGGCCTCCAGCAACTCCCCCACCCAGCGTCTTGTGACATAACGGCACGTCACGTGCGTCTACCGTTTGCAGCCTACCCTGTTACTCAACCAAGCAATTTGTGGACTGCCTGATTTCATCAGAATTGCGGATTCCATGCGAGAATTTGAGCCTTCAACCTGGAATGTTCTGCTGATACTGCACGTGAGTGTACTACTTGCACGAAAATGCCAGACTACTTGCGACTATGGACGTGACTGCAAGTGCAAAATTGACCTAAGCTTACGCGGAAAGGTGACCGCATCAGAAGCTTGCCAGGAACGAGTTGGTTTGACCTACTGTGCACTATCATATTTATCACATTCAGATTTAAAGTGACTGGCACATCACTGCAGTTTTATCATCACTGCACAGTCTTTTTCTTTTGCACCCACCATTTGACCGGCCGGACCACCTTCAGACACACGTACATGAAACTGCCGATGAGACGGAAAGCAGCCAAAACACACACAATCCACAAGATCACCGTCAAGAAGATGGTGGCGTTCTTGGAGTCGTTCCAGATATCGTTCTTGTTGCCTCCCGCAGCCAACACAATGCCCACCAAAATGGCATTCGTGAAGATCCATATCAACACCGTCACCGTACGGATCAACGCATAATAATGATCGTCCTTCTCCTTTTTGCTCTTCTCCTTGACCTCCGGCGCAGGCGGGATCTTCAAATCCTCGAGGATATTGGCATATTTCTGCTCCAATTCTTCGCTTGAGCCGGGAACGACCGTCATGACTAGCTGCCCATCCACATCACTCACTTTAGCCGATCCCAAATCCTTGGCCTGCGGCGTGTCTCTGTTACCCCAAGAAACATCGTGGATGTTACAGAAGGAGTAGATGTTCAACACGTTCACATAGGACGGCGAAAGCAAGAGGTACTGGATGAACGACGTGAACATGAACGACGGTTCGCCGTGGAGGATGGCGCCTAGCACGTACAACAAGTATGTGCTGACCATGGAAACAACCAAGTCTCGGAACTTCTGGTTGGTGAAGAGCATGCCCGGCTCGAAGTGGCCCTTATTCTCGCGCATGACCAACTTCACGGTGTTGACTGCCAAATAGACGGCGCCGAAGAGCAAGTACGCCATCAAAATGGCGAAAAACACACACAACGTGAAGTAGAACTTTCGGGTTCCGCGAGGCGTGTTACCGAAAGCCAACACAAAGGCGCATATCACACACGCCACATAGATCACAAGGAAAGCCAACGAAATGTACTTGCCAAGCGTGAAGCCAACAACCGTGGACCCCAAGTTATTGGTCAAAATACGGAACACCAAGAAGAACGACGACAATGAAAACCACGCCACACACACCGTGACTAGGTGGTAATAGAACTCCAACTGGAGCCACAACTTCCTCAAGAGCGAGTGGTTGGATTTCCATATCTGCGTCCAGTGGAAAATCGAGTACATGGCGGCAAACAACGAGCCGTTAAGCCAACGCCGACGCTGCAACACGAAATCATCGATCATCTCGGGAACATCGGTCTCCGCCGTGGCCAGGCTCACATACCGAAGCACATAGTTTCTTTCCTTTTTGGCCACCAACTCAAAGCACAAGATTCTGTCCTCGGCAAGGTACATATTGGAGGTGAAGATGCCCGACTCCTGGAAGTTGCGCTCTTTCAACTCGGCCTCGTCGTCCTCGTCGTCCTCATCGATTTTAGCAGTCTGGTGCAAGAACTCTCCCTTGAAGTACTTTTCGAGCGGACCATGGCCGTCCACGTTCAACAACGCATCGTATCTGTATGCAGAAAAGGCGCCGGGAAGCACGGAAATGAAGCCGAAAATCGACTCCATCGGCTTGTCCAAAACATTGGAGATCTTGTACTCGAAGTTCTGCGCCGCCACCAACGGGTTCGACAACAACTTCTTGTTGTGGCCCAAAGCCACCCGCATCTCACCGCATGCACCGGCCACATTGGGGTCTTTGAACGAGCTCCACAAGTGGTAGAATGCATCCTTGCCCGGCTTGGTACCACAGTCGAGCAACATCACCACCTTGGGTTTCAAAAGCGGCGCAAACGCCTGCAAGCACCAGCGATGCGAGTTGATCTTTCGGGCGTTCTTCTCCTTCAAGCAGAACACCAACTGAACCGGCGTCGAGCCCACGTTCAAGTACACCCGGTCGTTGGACACGCGCTCGATGCCCACCGTGGAAGTGTACTCATACACGTGCGCCTTGACAGACTTGTTGTTGACCTTGGACTTGGCGTATCCATCTTGGAAGACACCCAAGGCGGTCAACAACTTCTGCGTGCGCTCGTTCAACTGCAATCTTCCGTCGTTGACAATCACCACCGTGATCTTCTGCCAAGACCCGTCCCCCCACGAAGAGTGTTTCCGGTTGGTGAGGTCCTTCAAATTGTCAAGCACACCCTTCAAGGTTCGGCCGAGCAACACCTCGTCCTCGTTGTACATGGTGATGCACACCATGATCTCCGTTTCCCGCGGCGGGCTATAGAGGTTCTGCCGCAAGTTATAGTTGAACTTGACGAAGTTGGAGGGCCCGCACGTGACACCCGAGTACCGCATGAACGACGTTTCGTCTCGGTCGCCATGGCTCTGGCTGGCGTACGTCAGGAGCAAGTGCTTGGGCACCGGGGCGTCAATGACATAGTTGCCGTTGACCAAACGCGCCCGCTTGATGGTCTTGGTATAATTCAAGCGAGGGGTGAAGTCGTCGTCGTCAAAAACATCGCCCTTGTCCTTTACCCTGCGGGTTGTCTTCCTCCTGATCGGTTCATCGTCGGCATCGGAGAAAAGCGAGTCGTCCTCGCCGAAAGGGTCCATATCGCCGGTTTCCTGCAACAAGTTCGTCAGGTAGTTGTTGGCCTGCAACGGCAAAACAGACAGGCGGTTGAACTTCAGAAACTGGCTCATGGGCCTGCCAGGGCTCATGCCCCCCGGTGGAGGAGCGTCAAAGAATCCACTGGACCGGCTATATGTGGAGGCCGGATACTCGAGGTTAGCGGGGTACGTGTCTGCCCCCGGGTACTGGCTGAAAGTGGACATACGAGCATCCAGGAACTGGACCTGCGCCTTGTTCGGAGCTCCTCTGCTGTGGAGTCCGCCGTTCAAGTTCTCATAAAAATCGTCTTCCGAGTTATCGGAGAGAACCGCCGAGTTGAGGAACATGTCGCTGGCGGTGTTGGAGCCCACGCGAGTGTGACGTCGGGAGCCTCGGTCCTGATGGGAGAGCTTCAGCACGGACGGAGTGGGGGTCCGAAAACCTGCGTGTCTGGGCGACTCCGTGAACTGGGGGGAGTACTCGATGTTTCCCGGGTATGAAGGGTGGAGCGGCACACGCTGCTGCTTTTCCGTGAAATCCGAGCTGTGGCTGGACGTGGACTCCACTCCCTGGGCAGGGGGGTCTGCTTGGTGGGCATCAGACGGGAAGCCATGAGAGGCCTGAGCGCCGGGACCAGACAAGCCTTGCGAATTGAGATTCTGAAGGCCTATGGGCTGGGAAGGTTTTTCATCATCAAAGAGATCGTCTTCGAAGTCCATGATGGATTGTGTGGGAGATTGAAGAGATGAGGCGACAAACGATAGACAGAACGAATGTTTCGATGAGGAGATCAATGAGTGTGACGATGAGTTTCCAACTTTCTAAGTTGACTTTCTAGATGAGTTTCCAACTTCTAAGTTGACTTTCTGGATGAGTTTCCAACTTCTAAGTTGACTTTCTGGATGAGTTTCCAACTTTCTAAGTTGACTTTCTGGATGACTTTCCAAGTTGACTTTCCAGTGTTGTTTCACCCCTGGACCTTATGATCTATTCCAGTTTTTTCTAGTGCTGTGAAAGATGAAGCGTGTTATTGACCAACTAGGTGACTTTCTGCGGCTTTCTGACACGTTCTTGAGAACGGATTTGGTGAGAAGTGTTTTTCTCGCTTGCGACAGTCTATTTTTAGATATGCACACGGACCTGCTGGACTACATGCACCACCACACAAGCGAGGCCGCCACTACATTGTCTACGACCCGCTACCAGCAGCAGGCGTCTCCGGGGCGCCTCGAGCAGTCAAGCAAGGAGCTTCGGATGGTGCCTGCAGGACCATAGTTCATGCACGACTATTTTTGTTTCGGTCGCATCGGGAAATGCGTATGTGCAGGCCGAGATGATGGGCCAGGCCACGGCTTCGGGGGGCGCTAGTGGGCGCTAGTGGGCGATGGTGGGCGATGGTGGGCGATGGTGGGCGATGGTGGATCGGCGGTGGATCGGCGGCAGCTCTAGGACCGGTGGCCTAATGAGCTGTCCTGTGGCCTGCGTTGCTGCGCGATCACGTGACTTCCAGAGTGCCGAAACCCGATTCTAGAACAATGTGTGGTGCACGGGTCACGGACGCAAGACGATTCCAGGACAGATGGAAGGGTTTTCAGGAAGATGGAGGGGTTTTCAGGAAGATGGAGGGGTTTTCAGAAAGATGACAAGATGATCCAGAAGATGACTAGATGATCCAGAAGATGACTAGATGATCCAGAAGATGACTAGATGATCCAGAAGATGACTAGATGATCCAGAAGATGACTAGATGATCCAGAAAGATTTCCATGATCACGTCTGATCACGTCATCATCACCTGTGTCTTGCCTATGCCGTGCACAACACACACTTACCCTCTCCGAGCCCCCTTAAACACTTTTCGTGGTAAATGTGTCCACATCGGAAAAATACCAACTGGCTTGCGGAGTAGGCGGACATATCCGGCACCTCTCCCAGCGCCTGGGAGCCCGCCCGTTCTTGCATGGCCATGTCATTCTCTTCCAAAAACGTGCTGGGCATGTCTGGACCCCACACAACTTTGGCGCAAGACGCACAGCTTTTGCTTCGGATGAGCCATCCCCGCAAAACGTCTCTCCGGTGCGCTTCCATTGCCTTGCGTATCTGGTCGTTGATTTTGCCAAGGCTGATGACGTTCATCTCGCTTTCAAAGTAAAACGACGTGAGAATGTCCTGGAGAACCGCCCGCACATTGGACATTTGCGCCTTTTCCATCACCAGCGAAAGCACTTGATTGAAGAGAGGCGAGCCGGCCGTCCCGTCCGAATCGATGATGGCTCGAAAACACCGGTAGATGCCCTGGTCCACCTTGCGGTTGCAGGCGACGAGGCTCTCGATGAAGAATGTCCAGTGTTGGGGGTGCTGTGTGCAGATGGAGATTCCCATGCCCACCATTCCCTGCACTTCCCTGCTCTCAGAGTTTTCAGCTCCTAGAGGCTTTTGATCGTGATGCTTGACAAACTCAACCTTTTCCACAAACTCAACCTTTTCAAACTCAACCTTTTCAAACTCAACCTTTTCAAACTCAACCTTTTCAAACTCAACCTTTTCATCGATTCCCTCCGCAAGCTCTCGCAACGCTTGTTCATATTGGCCATCTTGAACGTACACCACGGCCATGGCCTCGTGCTGCTTCTTCTCCCGGAGCTCGCCCAATAGTTGCTCATCAGCTCCCAAAACCATCTTGTACTTGTCCACAAGTTCTGTGACCTTGGTCGGTGCATATGTACAGGCCGACCCTATGTAGGCCCGAGCCAACAGCTTTTCCCTAAAGTCCTCTTCACTGAGCATCTCAAGATACCGGAACGCCTCAGCTGGGCCGCAGTCCAATGCCAACAAGTGGATCTTCAGGCAGTATTTGTGGCCCAACAAAACCATTTCTTCAGGATAGTTCCCAAAGAAGTAGCTGCCATTCCGGCCCAAAATCGAGAGCACCCGTGACTGCTCCGTTGTTCCAGCCTGGCCAAATGCGCTGGCCAACAAATCGGCTACCACTGAGAACTCGATTTCCAGCGCCCCAGGCCGGCCCTGGCTCTGCATCCACACGTCCAAGGCGTTGGAGTACCGGCGGGCCTGCACATACACCCGGAACGCTGCATGGAAGAACTGAGCCGTTTTCATCTGCTCCAAAAGATACCCCTCGTCGGGGGGAAAGTAGAGGGGCAATATGCACTCCAACGCAAGCTCACGGTCAAAATGGCTTTCTGGATCGTTGTCCTGGAGCAAGCGGTCCACGGTTTCCTGCACCACGGAGTCGGGGATGCGGATAAACTGATTGTACTTCGGGTAGTTCCGACCAACAAATACCGCAAGCTGCACGAAGTCCTTCGGCACGAGCGACTCTTGGTTGGCGCTGAAAGTGTCGAGAACCGCATCCATGATATACTGGCGATTGAGCCTGTTTTTGATCTCGGTGTTCAAAACTGGGTTTTCAAGGAACTCGTTCAACGTGGCCAACATCTCGAAACTGTTCTTTTTCAAAAAGAAAAGAAGGTATGGGAAAGGGGAGTCCTCCAATTCCAAGGCTGGGCCTTTTTCGGCTTTCTGTGTGCTGAATAGAAGTCCGCAGATGGCCTCTCTGCCCTTGACCTCCAGTGCATCGTCCAAAAACTCATCCGTTGGAAACTTCCGCCCAGATAGAATGTAAGCCATGTAAGCGTACACCAAGTTGTGCTGCTCGTCGTCGGGGTCCTGAGGCCCTTCTTGCAACTCCTCCAACGGCGTCAAAAAGTCGTGGAACACGCTGTTCCATATGTAGGCACTGCACTCCCACAAGCCGTGGGTTCTGCACAACTTCAATGTCATGTCGATGTTGAGGGTTGACACGTCAAGGAGGCAAACAATCTCTGTCAACCGCTCACCACAACCGTTTTCCACAGAGTACTGCACGAGAAGCTTGAATATCCAAGGAGATAGGTTGGGTATTTTCCGAGAGAGAATGCAATCCGATAGAATCTCGAAAAATACCGCTTTATCAGAAGCTTCGTCGTGGATGAGCTCAACGAGCTCAAGTAGATCAGCCTCCAAAACGCCGCCTCTGTTGGCGGAGATATCAGAGATAACTCGAAGAAACCCGCCGATACTAGCCATTTCACTGCCACCACCAGAAGGGCGGGTGTGATCATGCAGAGAAACATCAGATCCCAACACTCCTGCTGCTTCGTGCATTATCTTGATGAGGAAAGGCTCCACAACGAGCTGTCTCTCCTTGAGCGTATGTGGTAACCCATACAAGAGTAGCCTGCCTTCTTGCTTTGAGCTGTAGTAGTCGTACGCACGGCCGAGAGCTTCAGCGAAGCGCCTTTCCGAGAGCAACGACACTAGATGGTCTGCCCATTTCAAAGTTTTTCCTGTAAAGAGCGCCGAGGGTTCCACAAGAACCACTGGCCGGTGCCGGAAGATCTGGAACAGATTGTGAACATTCAGATTCGGGGCGGTCCTGAAAGGGAAGCGTTCTCTGGCCACCAACGCCAAGTCTGGGCAATGAAAAAAGCACAACTCCTTGGATTGTTGGCTGACATCATGCACTACCACACACAAGATCTCGGAATTGAGCCATTTCATGGACAGAATGCACAGTGTTTCGGGAAACCAGTAGCGAGACCTTTTCCGGTGCGGAAGCGTGGGAACACCCCGATCCTTGTCCTTCAAACCGGACAAGATCAGCATGTAGTTGGCTGGAAGGGCGGAAAAATCCACCTCGAGCACGGAAACCACATTGGTCCAGGAGTAGGCCAATTTGGCGGCCGAGGTGCTCTGGATGCAGGGATACCAAGCCAAAACACCCGTGAGGGTTGGATCAGCCACCACTTTTCTCGGGCGGGCCAATTGGAAGTGTATCCTGGGATAGGTGGAACCGGAATTGTTTAGTGAGCGAACGGAAATCACCGAAAGTGAGTTGCACGTGATGATAGCCACGAGTCCTAGCTGGTCAGTGATCTGGGCGGAAGTTCCCACAGGAAGGATCAGGCAATCAAGTATTTGATTCAGATGGTGTTTGGTAAGGAGATTGGTCGTGGGGGTGTTGTCCGGCAGACCTGAGTTTTGTGGATCCAAACGGCCAAGATTTGCCTTATGTGGGTCCAAGCCAAAATGTGCCTTTTGCGGATCCAAACGGCCAAGATCTTCCGCTTGTGGATTCATGTCACGACTCTCCTCCCGACCGCTCACTCTGGTCTTTCGTATTCCCTCCTCACACTCATAGACCTTTTCGCTCGTGTAATACACCTTGAAGAACTTCGAGAAGCCGTGGTGATAATAAACCGCTCTGGCCAGATCAGAGGTAACGAGGTCATGCGTGTCACCCACAAACGCCACGCTAAGCACCTCCGCCCTGGGCGCCTGGCTGGGAGGGTGGATCACATGATACGGCGCCACGGTCTGTGTGGAGGACAGCCCCGGGCCCGGGAACTCCCAGAGGGTAATGCGGCCGTCGGCGGACCCAGCAGCGGCCAAGCGGCCGTCGGAAGACACGGCGATGCACAACACGGCCGCCGCAGCGCCAGTTTCGGGCCCCACGGCGTCCAAATGCTCGAAAACATGCGCCAATTTCTGGTGGTAGTTGAAGCACGCAACTGCGCCGAGGCTGAGGCCCACGAGCATGTACGAAGGCGAAAGCTGGAGGCAGCAGGGCACGCCAAAGCGGGCGGAGAACCGTACCGACCGTAGGATCTTCTCCACGCCGCCAGCGGCTGTCCAGTGGAAGATCCGCGTATGAGAGAGCTCGCTGAGAGCGCCCGAATCAATGGAGGGGTCTGTGGAGCCATTGCTGGTCTTGGGGTCTGTGGCGGAACGGCAGGTGGAAAAGTCCGCGTAGGAGAGGGCTGTGGGCGCCGGGGAAGCACGGTTAGGCAGCCCAAGAGCCAGGGACTCACGAGCCCGTCTCACAAGCGACGTTTGCGTCAGGGAGCGGTCATAGAAGTGGCGTCGGCGGTACGGCAGCGTGGTTGAGACGGAGCTGGCTGTGGACATGGGCCTCTGGGCTGGGGCTCTGGGCTGGGGCTCTGGGCTGGGGGCTGGGGGAGCAGGGGCCACGCCGGGTATGGGCGGTAGGCAGGCGGGGGCAAGCGGGAAGGAATTAGGGTCAGGGCTGGGGCTCGGCGGCAGCGTTGTGGGGAGGAGGGTGGCAGAATGCGCGGTCACGTGTCTGCTCACGTGGCCGCTCACATGATCGCGCACGTGCTTTGCACGTGCCATGCTCATACTTTTCACGTGCTGCGCACGTGCCCCACCCCACATCCCGCATCTGCCCCGGCCCTCCGGCGCCATGAACCTCTCTCTCCAGGACCCGTTCTCCGTGGCCAAGGAGTACCCCGACACCCTAGTGCACACGCTCCAGTACGGCCACTCGGTATGTATCCAGTTCAACCGCAAGGGCGACTACCTTGCGTCCGGGCTCAGCGACGGCACCGTGATTATATACGACCTCTTGAGCTACGCCATCGTGTGCGTGCTCCAGAAAGACGGCCATGTCAGGCCCATCACGTCTTTGACGTGGTCGCACTGCGGGCGCTACCTCCTCTCGTCGCTGCAGGACTGGAGCTGTATTCTCTGGGACCTTCAGTATGCCAATGCACGTGACGTGGGCGTGGCGGGGCGGCCGGCGGTGAACCCGGCGATTGTGCAAAAGATTCGGTTTGGGGGGCCCATCTGGCTGGCGTGCCTCCACCCGCTGGATCCGTTTGTGTTTAGCGCCTCTTTGTATGAGGACTGTCCAGTGTATGTGAAGATGGGGGGAGAAGAGGAAGAGGGTAAAAAGGAAGAGAAAGGGGAGGCTAAAGAGGCTAAAGAGGCTAAAGAGGCTAAAGAGGCTAAAGAGGAAGAGGCTAAAGAGGAGACTAAAGAGGAGGCTAAAGAGGGTAAAGAGGAAGAGGGTAAAGAGGAAGAGGGTAAAGAGGAAGAGGGTAAAGAGGAAGAGGGTAAAGAGGAGGCTAAAGAGGCTAAAGAGGCTAAAGAGGAAAACGCTAAGGCTGATCCAGTTCTCAATGTGTCTGATCTGAACCTCTTCCATACTCACAAAAAAAGCCCCAGGTACGTCAAAATTACCCTCCCCACAGACCCAAAGGTCCCCGACGACGACGAAACTGACGACAAAAAGTCCAAACACCAGACGCTCGTCACAATCTTCACCACGTCCGGCGACTACCTCATGTGTGGCACCAGCAAAGGCTGGCTCAACGTCATCGACGCCCACTCCGTCCAAACCGTGCACCTGGTCAAGGTGGCCAACTGCAACATCAAGAGCTTGGTGATGTCGCCCAACGGCCGCAAGCTAGCGGTCAACTGCCTGGACCGCATCATCCGCCAGATCCACTTGCCCGACTTCATCAACAACAAGAACCCCGAGCTGTGGGAGTTCGACGTGGAGCACCGCTACCAGGACGTGGTCAACCGGCTCCAGTGGAACGGCGTGACGTTCAATGCCAACTCCGAGTTCTTGGTGGCGTCCACGTTCGGCCAGAGTCTGCAGGACTTGTACTTGTGGGAGACCGGCATGGGGTCTCTCATCAAGATCTTGGAGGGTAGCCAGGAGGAGTTGATCGATGTCAAGTGGAACTACAACAAGTGCATGATCGGGTCCACGGGGCTTGACACGGGCACCGTGTATCTCTGGTCCATCCAGTTTCCGTCCAAGTGGAGCGCGTTGGCGCCCGACTTTGTGGAGATTGAGGAGAACGAGGAGTACCAGGAGCGCGAGAACGAGTTTGACATTTTGGACGAGACCGAGGTCATCAAGAAACGCATGGAGGAGGAGGACTTGGAGATCGACATCTTGCTGAACGAGCAAACGGACGTGCGGGGGTTCGACACGCAGATCACGAGCTTTGTGATTCCGATCAACTACGAGCTGTCGGTGGTGAACTAGCGGGCCATCGAGACGTGAATGGCCCTCTTGCGAGCACACTAGCTCCACATGATGTTCCAATATTGATGCTCCAATATTGATGCTCCAATATTGATGCTCTTGTCTCCCTTGACCAGAGCCTGTATCTGTGCCCCAGATCTGCTCAACGACGGCACAAGTGAAGCTTCAGACCACACTCGGAATGCTTAGAAGTACTGGCCAAATGGCTGATACATCAAGTGACATTGGCTTCAGGCCTGATTCAATACACTGATGAAGCGTGCGATTTTCAGCGCTACAAGTCACGGTTTAGCGTGACGGTTGTTTTGGTGTGGCAAGCGATATTGATTTAGTGGATTCGCATTGAATTGGGTGTCAGGTGGCACTTCAGGTGAAGCAGTTGCATGATGGGGATAGAGAGGAGCCAGAAAGGTCCAAAGGACCAGAAAGAAGAAGAAAGGACCAGAAAGAGGAGAATGGAAATTCAGACAGACGAAGCAGAATGTTCACTATGCATTTGGAAATCAGACTATCCCTAAAGCACCCACCTACACAATCATTGAATTAATCAGGTGTCCCGTCGTCTGCATCTCAGATGAATCGGCAATGTTTAAGCCGTCCCAGCCATCTCAACTGCAGCGACGCTATGGCGATTTGGACACAACCCAGACACCAGAATGACGGCAGGAGTTCAGCTATGTGACAGGACAGTTCGGGGTTGCATACAAAGACTTCAGAGTGTGTGGGTAGAGGTCAGCGTTTAGCTTGTTATTCTGGGATAGCAGTACAAGCTACAAGCTACTACTACAAGCTACACAGTGTTTAAGCTCGTTAGTAGCTGAATCACGATCCAGAAAGTGAGCGTTAAGCCCAATGCAGAGTTACTAATGGCGCTGCTAGTGTGCTGAAAACAGGCATTCCTATTGCCACCAGTGAAATAACTTGGTTTACTGGATGTACTTGCTACTGGATGTACTGGCTACTGGATGTACTGGCTACTGGATGTACTGGCTACTGGATGGACTGGAGGTGGTGTGGTACCTCGTGCATCCGTGTCTGCCCTCCTAGTGCGTGGCTCTATTTAAACACTCCAGACGTTGACTACGGAGTGTGAATAGCCTGTATCAGGCAGCAGCTAGCAGGTGCAAATGGCTGCTAAGGGTGCAAATTCTGCATTCATAATATAGTTGCCTGGAACCTCTTCTCAAGTTGCAAGCACTCGTGATCAAAGTATCTGAAAGATGCCAATCTGTTAGAGTTCTTGCGGAAGTTGAAAAAAGCTTGGTAAGATGATGGATTTAGGGAACTTAGGGACGGAAAAGCAGTTACTGATTAATGAAGTCGGCTGCAAAGACCGGCTTGACCAGGCATTCGAGTACCGTTAGTACTTACTCTACTACTCTACTACTCTACTACTCTACTACTCTACTTACTATTAGTAAAATATACCAGTGTACTACTATACCACTATACTGCTATACCACTACACTACCACTACACTACCACTACACTACCACTACACTACACTCTACTGGTGTACGCTACTGTAAGTCTACTGTACTGGGTACTACTAACACTGCACACTATACTACCGTACTATAATGACAAAACTATCATACGCTCCACTCAGAAAACACTGACCACTGACATTACATCTATCCTATTAGCTCATGTACAATTCTACTAGCAACTTCTAGGCACAGACGTGAATATACTTACCCGAAAATTCCAACTCTGCCGCTGCTACGCCAGCAACGGCTTATGCCTTGTCACAACATGGTGTTCAGTCCCCGGAACAGCAAAACGTGTGTGCAGATTGCTAGCTAGGGTGCTACCATTGATGATTTATTACAAGCGTTTTCCAATGTGATCAATGAAGATGCGTCAGGACAGCAGGCAGACAAGTTAGAGTACCAGAGTACATCAAGTTAGAGTACCAGAGTACATCAAGTTGGTTAAGACGCAGATAATCGAGTAGTGGATAGACGGAGTTAGTGTGCCAGTGTGTAGTAATACAATAGTGTGTAAGGTAGCATACAATGTGGATAGCGTAGCACTTCAGTGGTACATTAGTGGTTCAGTATAGCAGAGTAGTGTGTAGTCTAAAGTCAACTACTACTCCAGCAGTGTACTAGGCATATCACACCATCCACACCTTACACCTGTACCACACCATTACAACTGTACCACACCACTCCTAATCTTAGCTCCTACTTCATTGACATTTGACATGAAACAGTCAATTAGTGTATCCTGGGAAGCAGTCCATTATGCAAGGGTGGAATACAACTTGGCTAGCATTCTATTAGTTATTTCATTTGATATGAAGCTGATAAAAGAACAGATATAGGCTAAAGCACTAAGAAGGAGCTCTATTAATTGCACCAGTTAAAGATAACATTTTCGCCGGGTATAAAATTATCAGCAGGAGAAAATATTACATTTTTCTTTTAGAGAGTTCTATTTATATGATTATTGATTCAATTAATAGCTCTTTAGATGGCTCATAGTTATTATTTAATAATTGGTCAAAATAATTGTTTTAAGTAATTATAAAAGATGGGTTATTTTATACATGAATTTGTAAATATATATTAAAAATAAAAATAAAGATAAACCTGATCATAGGTAAAAGATCATAGGGTCTTCTACTGACACAGGTACCATTGTGCTGCATAGGTATTGAGAGCTTGAGTCTGGTAATCAGGTGTGTTCGTGAACTTCCCAAGGGGAGCCTGGTTTAGTTACCAGAATAAGGCCGTGGTGGCTGGTGGTGGTAAGACGTTTTGCTTTAATGAGCTGTGAAGTTATTGTATGTGTATTGGATACGCCGATATGGTCTAACAATTATCTAGTGTACTACTACTGGGTACTGGTGTACCCACTGCTGACTACTGTACTGCTGTACTATACTAGAAACGGCACTATACTAGATTACTAGATACTATACTAGTAATATACTGGATTACTATACTAGTGTACATACTAGAGTACTATACTACTGAACCACTACACTACCTACTGAACAACTGAACTACCGAACTTCCAGACTATCTATTGCACTATACTAGTGTATACTACTAATGGGTAGTGGGTAGTGTACTATAGTGTACTATCCTACTCACTGCTCTACACTAGCACTACTGTGGTGTACTTACTACACTAACATGTACACTATACTACACTACTTACTACACTATACTACACTACACTAGCACTACTTACTACACTACACTAGCACTACTGTGGTGTACTTGACTACACTACATACTACACTACACTACTCCACGACACTACTTCTTAATACTGCACTACTAGACCATTGCTAATTCTTAAGTAAGTACTTTACGTGTATTTTGCCTCCGGTAGGCAGGTATACAGAGGAGAATAGACACGTAGGGCGAGCTAACTGGTCGACGTGGGCGTACTATGTCCCATGTATTGGATATCTACACTGTCTACTGTATAGTCTATACTAGGATGCAGTCTACTAGTGTAAACCAACTACGCAGGCACTAGTGTTTACTACTGCAATACTACTATCTAGTGCTATCTAGTGTGTACTACTAATACTCTATTTGAAAAAGTAGGGATAGTGATACAAGTTTGCCTTTTTGGCAACCATCATTTAATTTTAAAATGAATAATTTTACTCTTTCAGAGGGGAATTTTTTACATTGATTATAGGTTTGCTGATGGAAAATCTGATTTATGTATTTCACCATTTCTTTAAATTATTCCTTTCAGATACCAAAAGAAGAGGTATGGCTATGAAAGAGTCTTAGACCCTGACTTAGATTTCAATAGTTTGACAAACTCCTTTGAAAGAATTGACTTACACCACTCACGCCTCAAGCGAATGCTCTATTCAAGCTACAAGCAAACAAGAGCAAGAGAATCGAACTACTAGAACATGTGTTAAGACTTTCTTAGTAAACTACGCCTTTCTATCAATGCACCCTTTTCTGCTTTCTGTAATCCTTTTTAATCACCTCTTACGTCCATTCTGAACCTCAAACCTAACTCTCTAACTTGCACTACAGCTGTCTATGGCCAGATGTTGTTTCGCAGATTTGAAGTCCAAGGTGAACGGCCCCGCGTTGGAAAGCGTCTTGGATAACGAGTCCGTTGTATGCCACCATCAAGACGACAGTGTATGAGGCCACTTTGTTGCAAAACAACCCAGTCCTAGTCAAGGACCTCAATGATGAGGTGACAGGGATCTTCACGTCCAAAGATACCGTTCTTAGAGTTATTGCTGCAGGCTTGGACCCCAAGAAGTGCTCCCTTGTAGATTATGACTCCACAGCCTGATGTATCTTCCACGTCAACATCCTAATCGGCATTGAGACAAATGTTGGACATTTTTGAACTTGCCGGTTGTCGACTATAACGATATAGTTGGCATGGTGATGTGCTCAAGCTCACTATGCAACGCTTCACCAGATCAAGAAGATAGAGCTGAGCTCGGCGGAGAGCAAAGAAGCTGAAGGGCCCCACGGGGAATGAATTTTGCGCTTCCCTAGATAAGAAGACTCGGTGTCTCTTCACTCGGATTCTCTACACTCCGATACAGGCAAGGTTCCAGATAGCACACCAGCAGGGCCTAACCTGTTCAACCGAGAGCTAGACCCATCCGACTCTATCTCTGTCGCCGAGGAGGAGTCTATCTAAGCAACCCACTATGTCTAACTCTGTTACCACGGAAGGCGGTTTTGTTTTCAAATTTAAGTCTCCGGCGGTGGAGGGCAGGGTGCATCGAATCTCTTTGAGTGAGGGAGAGAACTTGGATGATTTGCGGTCACCATTGAGCAGAAACTTCACCAAAAGGATCCTCTTTAGCCACTTAGCCAGTTCTATTCCACTTCAAATTGAACTAATTGGCGTGGCCCGCCTTATGTACACTGTCTAGCTACACACTACAATTACTGACTAGAATACAGGCACTATCACTGACTAGAATACAGGCACTATCACTAGCCATGCCTCTGTACATATTAGCGTGCTATGCAATTATGCTCTGTATTGCCTTTATACTGGCTACTTGAATGATACCAAGGATCAACACCGATAGCAGGAGAAGGAAGGATAGAGAAACTTACACTACTACACTACACTAACTACCACTAACTACTCTACACCTTATATCTGGTCTCAACATTCCAGCTAGCTCCTCAGGCCTTATCTTTCACACGAGAGTGTACACTCCCAAGATCCTACAGAGGCACCTCTATCCAGTAGCAAGTCCACCGTCTCAGTTGGCGCATTCGGTAGTCTCCACCTCAGTCAGTGGCTTGAGCTATGGATCAAGCTGGTCACATCCGGAGCTCTAAAAGCCCAAGTGTGTGCAGTTCAGTGTTCTTGCAGATACTTTCCATCACGCTTTGGATTTCCACTCCAGAGTCTGGTTCGTTTGTAATCTAATTAACGTTGATGACTGACTGGAGCAAGTTCGCGGGACAATACACGTTCAGACAATTGTCTACTCTGTGCTATACTAGAGTAGTACTCTACTCCTCTACTCTACTGGAACGCGGACCACATTCGTGCTTATACTCCCATTGTCACTGGAAAGTGCACATGAACAGCCAAGGTCACTGGTCAGGTCACCGCACCAGGGGCACAGATACTTAGCAGCCTCTATAGATTCACCAACTGTGATATTTAGACGAGGCCTATGCTGACAGGTGCTAATAAAAGCTGTGTGCCATACAGGGCCGTACAGGGCCACAGAGTAATAGAGTAATAGTAATAGAGTAATAGAGTAATCGAGTAATAGTAATAGAGTAATAGAGTAATAGTAATAGTGTTAGATTCTGGTTACGTCCAGTACTTCTGTTAGTGTGTGTTTAGTATGTTTATTCGTCGATGATTCCTCAAGGAGGAACAATCACTCCTTACATAGACTAATCCGGCGTAGGGGAATGCAGGTCGTTCTGATCGACCAGTGTAGGCTTTAACATCCATGTGGGTAGTACACTACCCATGATGGGTCTAACAAATAGAGTAATAGAGTAATAGTAATAGAGTAATAGAGTAATAGTAATAGGGTAATAGAGTAAGAGTAATAGAGTAATAGAGTAATAGAGTAATAGAGTAATAGAGTAATAGAGTAATAGAGTAATAGAGTAATAGAGTAATAGAGTAATAGAGTAACGGAGTAACAGAGTAATATATGGGAGAGCCGTGAGTAGATCTAGGATGATAAATGAGCCAAGTAGTGAAGTGTGCAGTGTAATATTATAAGTAGTAGTAAAGTGTGCAGTGTAGTATTATAATGTAGCCCAGTAAGTGGAATCTAGGTAATTATATAGTCAAAACTTAGTCGGTAGGCACCATGTCACGAGCTAAGGTAGATGGAGTCCCAGTCACGTGGTATGGTGACTTCAGGCGTACTTAGCATTCGTCTCGAAGCTACTGTCCTAATGGGTTACCCATGGTGTAGTGTAGTACTGTAGCAGTGTAGTATTATAGCAGTTTAGTATTATAGCAGTTTAGTATTATAGCAGTGTAGTATTATATCAGTTTAGTATTTTATCAGTTTAGTATTTTATCAGTTTAGTATTATAGCAGTGTAGTATTTTATCAGTGTAGTATTTTATCAGTGTAGTATTGTATCAGTTTAGTATTATATCAGTTTAGTATTTTATCAGTTTAGTATTATAGCAGTGTAGTATTATACACGTGGCCCCTGCTATCAGTTTAGTATTTTATCAGTTTAGTATTATAGCAGTGTAGTATTATATCAGTTTAGTATTATATCAGTTTAGTATTTTATCAGTTTAGTATTATAGCAGTGTAGTATTATAGCAGTGTAGTATTTTATCAGTTTAGTATTTTATCAGTGTAGTATTATATCAGTTTAGTATTATATCAGTTTAGTATTTTATCAGTTTAGTATTATAGCAGTGTAGTATTATAGCAGTGTAGTATTTTATCAGTTTAGTATTTTATCAGTGTAGTATTATATCAGTTTGGTATTATATCAGTTTAGTATTTTATCAGTTTAGTATTATAGCAGTGTAGTATTATAGCAGTGTAGTATTTTATCAGTTTAGTATTATAGCAGTGTAGTATTATAGCAGTGTAGTATTTTATCAGTTTAATATTATAGCAGTTTAGTATTATAGCAGTGTAGTATTATATCAGTGTAGTATTATATCAGTTTAGTAGTGTAGTGCAATGGTGCGTGAGTAGCGAAAACTTCAACACTAGACAATGGCTGTGACATAATGAACATCAACTGTTATGTACAAGGCTGATAGTGACCATGGTGAGCGTCTGTTCTACCTTACTGGCGTTCGCAGCCACTGAGCTCTGCAGCAAGAGCGCGTATTCGTGAGAAATCACCAATTACTATCGCCAAACACTACATAGTAACTAAACACATAGTAATTATAAATACATAGTAACTAAACACATAGTAACTAACACATAGTAACTAACACATAGTAACTAACACATAGTAACTAACACATAGTAACTAACACATAGTAACTAACACATAGTAACTAACACATTGCAACACCTGCTTGATCAGCCCTGCTCTATCGCCAAATCGCTCCGGCATACAATCCGTCACGTGCGCGACACGCAGCAATGTTGGTAAATAAACCAAGTAAATATCCTGCACACAACACCACCCTCCCCCCGGATCGGGCCCGCCGCCAGACCGGCCCGCCGCCAGACCCGTGTGGGGCCGAGCGGATCCCCGGCCTCGGTGGCTGCCAGCGCCGGCAGTTGCCGTGCCCGGCGCACAGGGCCGCCGCGTGCCCGCAGTGCCGTGGTCACGTGACCATCTCCCTGGGCCGGCCGCTCCTCCCCGCCGCCACAGCAGCGGGCCCGGAAACACGGGCGCCGGCAACAGGCGGCCGGCGCCCGTGTGCCAGCGCCGGCAGTTGCCGTGCCTGGCGTCGGGACCACCGGCAGGCGGCGGGTCATGTGACACCCCACGGTGCGGCTGCATGCAGTCGCAGTGTTTGTCCAAAAAACTCCAGGAAAATCTTCTCATCTACATACAACCCGCCCCTCTGCCGCCGGCCGTGTCTTGCATTAGACTGTCTCATATACGGTTCGTGGTTAACTCTCTATTGCATCACTACTGCTGCACTACACTGTCATTGTCGCCACCGTCGACCTAGGATACCAGCCGTTACTGCAGGACATTTAACATCGGACTGCTGATATAGCGATAGACAGGTTGCATTGGAAAAACACTGGGATAGCATTCAAGGAACCAGAACCTTAGAAAAGCAGGAATAAGCCATAGGTTCAATCATACAATCATCAAAGCTCCATAGCCATAGCCATAGCCATAGCCATAGCCATAGCCATAGCCATAGCCATAGCTCCTATCATAGCTTTCATTCATAAGCTACATAAGCAAGCTCAAGCAGAAAAGCTCAAGCAGAAACCTCAAGCAAAAAGCTCATACACATCCAAAGCTACGCCATAGCTCACCCCTAGCATCCCACCAAATGGCAGAAAAACGAAGCGCAGAAGAGCTCCCCGCGTTCGATGACCCCGCAGACCTAGTCAATGCCGTCGTGTCCACTCTCCAGGTCCCCGACGAAAAAACTAACGTGGCCTTGACCTACGCCAACGACAAAAACGTCGCCTCCGAGGTGCAGGCGTACGCCAAGATCGCCGGCCGTGACTGGACGTATTACGTGAAGCTGCTTGCCATCTCCATCGGCAGAAACACAGAAAACCTCCCCTCGCAGCAGCTGCTGCAAGGCCAGGTGGTGCAGATCGACTTGGGCCCGGCCAAGGTGGTGTCACGCCAGCACGCGGCCATCACCTACAACATTGACTTGCGGTGCTGGGAGTTGAAGGTGTTGGGCCGCAACGGCGCCCGCATCGACGGCGTCAAGATGCCCGTGGGCCACTCGTCCGCCACGCCCTTGCACTCCGGCGCCATCTTGGACGTGGGCGGCACGCAGATGATGTTCATTTTGCCGGACACGCCGCCGTCCATCTCACAGAAGATGCTCTCGTCGTGCTTGGCCCGCTACAAGGGCAAGGCGGCCAAGCACCCAGCGGCCGGCGCCATGGGCGGTGTGGGTGCCAGCGCCCACGGCCCCTCCGCCCGTTTCCCCGCCGGCTTTGTGCTGCACTCGGCGCAGACCAGCTTGGGCCTGATGTTCGACAAAACCACCTTGTCGCAGTCGCCGTCTCGCGCGGCCGTGCTGCTACAGAACAACCTCGACCAGGACTTGTCCAGCGAGAAGGCCAAGGGCATCAAGCCGCCTTACTCGTACGCCACCATGATCACACAGGCCATCCTCCTGGACCCGGAGGGCGTGATGTCGCTATCGGAGATCTACGAGTGGATCTCGAGCCACTACGCCTACTACAAGTACTCCAAGGCCGGCTGGCAGAACTCCATCCGCCACAACTTGTCGTTGAACAAGGCGTTCGAGAAGGTGCCGCGCAAGCCCAACGAGCCGGGCAAGGGCATGAAGTGGCAGATCTCCGAGTCCTACCGCGCGGAGTTCATGAAGAAGGTGCAGACCGGCACGCTTTCCAAGTCCCGCCGGGGCTCGTCTGTTTCCCGCACGTTGCAGATCCACTTGGCCACGCACCAGACGCTCCCGGACCCGGCCAAGAACCCCATGAAGCCGGAGCTGCACTCGCGGAACGGGTCCATGGACAACCCGCAGCTCATGTACTCCGTGCCCGTGAACACTTATATGGCGCAGCAGATGTTCCAGCAGACGTACTACGGCTACGGCGGCCAGATGCAGCAGGGTCTGGTGCTGCAAGGCCAGTTCCCGGGCCAGACCGGTCCGGCGCTGCAGGGTCTGGCGCTGCAGGGCCAGTTCCAGGGCCAGTTCCAGGGCCAGACGGCGCTGCTGCAAGGCCAGTTCCAAGCCCAGGCCGGCCCGGCGCTGCAGGGCCAGTTCCCGGGCCAGTTCGCCCAGGGCCAGCGCATGTACCCCAACTTGGCCCAGCCCCACCAGCCCGTGCCCCAGAAAGCGGCGCCCGCCTCGTTGGGGCCACCCAAAGACCAGGCCGAACTCGCCTCCCCCTTGAGGCACATTTCCTCACTAGACAATGCTGCCAAACAGAAAAGTGCCTCCTCCAGCAACGTCTTTGGCCAGCCGCAAGCCAGAGCCTACAGCATGTACAAGCTCCCAGGCTACGAGGCCCCGGACCCGCACACCAGCCGCAACTCGTTCTCCAACACCTCCAACGGCCAAAACACCAGCGAGTCCATGATACACAACTCCACGGCACCGTCCACCTCCAACACCTCGGAGCTCGGACTTGGCTTCACGTCGCCCAAGAAAATCGCGCCGTTGGAGGCGTTCACGCCGGAACGGGGCTCCAAGGCGCTCCAGGCCAATGGGAAGACCACCAACCAGTCGTCGCCTGCGTTCTGGAACTTTGTGCAGTTTAGCACGCCCAATGGCCAGACTCCGGGGAGAAGGATCAGCGACGATGGCCAGGGCAGTCCCACCATGAGCCGAGGGAACTCTAAGATGGAGCTATACGACGATTCTCCATCTGCTGCGAACACATTGCGCCAGGAGAAGAAGAAGAGCGTGTGACAATGATAATTGAAGAAGCGAAGTCGAGCTGATGTAGAGCTGTAGAGCTGTAGAGCTGATGTAGAGCTGTAGAGCTGTAGAGCTGATGTAGGCTGCTTTTAGTGGGTTGTTTTAGTGGGTTGAGGTTGCTTTGATGTCTATGGCTCAGCCTATGTACTTATATCGACTACATCGTCTCTCCAATGCTGTTAGAATGCTCCCCGGTTCCGTAAATCGTAAAGCTTCCGCTCAATCTCTCTCGGAGTGCGGTCCAAGCTCCCCGCTACCCTCACCTTGGTTGCCTGGTCCAAGTGGTAGAAGAGCTCCACAAAGTCGCCGTCAACAACATTCTGCACCGGATTGTAGTAGCCTCGAAACTTGACGTGCTCACGCCCCACCAAGTTGAGCCGCTGCGCCACATGCTCCTTTTCAGGGTCCAAGGCCTCTCTCATGAGCTCTTCCAACCGCACCATCATCTTGGCCTCCTGTACCGTGGCCATGGGAAGAAAAACGCCCACGGTGCCCTGGAGACCTGTGTACACCACGCCCTCTGTTCCGCCTTGCACGAACGAGCCCTTGCTGAATGACGTGGGAACATCCTGGATGTGGAACTCACAGGCCTTGTCGAGCCGGGCTGCGGGGCCGCCCAAGAACTCGTCCTGGAACTGGGAGAGCACGTTGTCGTTGAAGTCGCGTGCACACGCGTCCGGGATCCGGCTCACGCTCACATTTCCGAACTTGTCGCCGGCAATCACCGTTCGTTTGTCCAAACATGCTAGAGCCGTGATTTGCCGCGGCACGACGTCGTTGATGAGCGGGAAAAACTGGTTGCTTGCTGAATCCAACCGCACGTAGCTCACCGACGCCTGTGCATCTCCCACCACCACGGTGTCCCCGCCCAAATACCTCAATTGGTTCACGCGGCGGAGGTACTCGATTTTCGTCACGCATTTTTGAAGAAGTTGCTTCTTTCCCATCTCGTACAAACGGAGACGGTTGCCCAGGGCCACGAGGAGCCGGCCACCGGAAAACTCGCTCAACGCCGTCACAAGCGGCTCAACCTTTGTCTTGTGGACAAGCTGCAACTTGCTGTCCACCACCTGAAACGTGTATATGTAGTTTGCAGAGCTGGAGGCGGGGGAGACCGTCATGTCTTGGCTGGCGGCCACGAACACGTGACCCCGGTCGTCGGAACTGATGGCCACTGCACATTCGTTGTTTTCGAGCTCGATGCTCTGCACAACCTCCTGCTTGGCGTAGTCCACCACCTGCACGCACGAGGCCCAGCTGCCTTCTTTGCGCTGGTACCCGAAGGCGTCGTAGTACTCCTGGTCCACGTCGCCATCGGGACTTGCATACGGCAGTAGCGTGCCTGCATCGGCTTCAATGATGAACACCAATTTCTTGCTCCGGACCATTTTCTTCGGCAGAAAGCGCAATTTCACCTGCGAGATCTGGAACTCGTCGTTGGCGTCGAACCCGCTTTCTCCGCCCACCGTGAATATCGTGAGGTTGCTGCCCTCTATGCCCACCACACTATCGATGCCGATATCCTCAGAAAAGAACGACAGGCCGCACGTGATGTTGCAACCGATTAGTGGAGACAAGCGCAAATTGCCGCTTTGGCCAAAGTAGCCGATCCACGGCTTGGCGGAAATGGCCAAAATGCCGGCTTTTTGGGTATTGGGCAACTTGAACGGGCGGAGATGCACGGGTTTGGCTCCCAAGTACTTCAGCCGTGTGTCAGAGAGCTTGCCTGAGATGCTGTCCACGGCCACCCGCACGTAGACTCCGTTGTCCATTCCCATGTGAAGGAATTGGGAGCTCAAGAGAAGCGACCTGCATCCAAACGACAACGCCTGGAGCGTCAACACGGAAAAGCAGTTGTGAGGCAAAAGTGACACCACCTGCACGGTGTTGTCAGACGATGCCACGGCAGCAAACGCGCTCTTCTTGTCGGCGCCAACGTCCAAGGCAATGGCGGTGACGGAGCCCTCCAACACCTGCATGCGGTCCTGGTACTCGATCAACTGGTCATCCTCGGGGTCGATCTCAAAGTAGCACACCTCGCGATTGGAGAGCGCTATGATAACCTGCTCGTTGTTCGAGCTGCAGTGGAGAATGGAGATTCCGGCGGGCGGGAACCAGTCGGTGTAGGAGGCCATTTTGGCGGCGCCATCTTCAACCACGTGGCGGATGCTCCGAATGCCGTTGCGGTGGATCTGCACAAGAGACGACCGCCCCGTCTGCTGGATACCGAGCGTGTACTGATTCTTCACAAGCTCAGTCTCGGCCTCCTCGACAACCTCGCCGATGGAGAGCACCAGGGTTGTCTCGTCGCGCGCCGACGACAACACCAAGTACTGGTCCGTCGTGGATGCCCGGTAGAGCTTGGTGGTGTAGATGACGCTGGGCGTCAGCGGGAGCGGCGATGACACTAGCTGCGTGACCGGGTACCCGTGGGTGAGTGTTTTGAGGTAGGAGTGTGACGAGAGCGTGACCAACGACGCCAACGAGCCCGGGGCCTGGTCGGTTATGAGCTCCGCGTCGTAGAGAGGCCCCAACGAAGGCAAGATGTCCACGAGGGCGAGGTTCTGGAGGCCGATGGGGTCGAAGTGGATGATGTCGGATGGGATGCGCAGCTCCGAGACCCGCGTGGTTTCGTTCTCTTCGCCCAACGACTCGAACTGGTAGAACAACTTGTCGTTCTGGAGGGTGTTGGCGTACAAGAAGCCCGACTTGAGGATGTTGAAGCTGTTGCACGGCGGCAACGAGTCGAAGTACGACACGTGGAGGCACATGTCGGGGTCCCTCGTGGCGGTGAGTTTGAAGAGATCGCCGTGGGAGCTCTGGAGTAGCACGAAAAAGTCGTTTTTCTTGAGCGTGTGCACCTGGGCGGCGGTGATGACCGTTGCATGCGTGTGGCGACGAACGGGCAACGCCACGTAGACGGGGGCGGACGCGTGGGAGGCGTATTCGGCGTCGTACACGAGGAACGACTCACAACAGACCACCACGCCGCCGAAGTGGCCGGGCAACGGCACCATAAAAGAAGGCAGCTGCGGCAGCTGCGGCAGCAGAGGCAGCAGAGGCAGCGGCGGCAACAGAGGCAGCAGAGGCAGCGGCGGCAACAGCAAAGCGGCCGACGACTTGCGCACAAAGATATGGTTCAAGCCATGGTCTAGCACGTAGTAGTTGAGGCAGGGCTCGTCAGGCAGGTCCGCCGTCACCTCAAGGGCAGCCCACACGGAGTTCTCGTGGTTGGTATCCAAGGCCACCAATGCCACGGTCCACGTGTTCTTGGCCGTGTGCTCCACCGGTGGGAGGTGCACCAGGTCCACGTTGTACACCAATTTGGTGCGCTCAAGCGCCGACACCATGACAAAGCGGGATTTCTCGTTGGGCGCCACGTACGAACACGGCGAAAGCCGCGTCATGCCCGATTTTCCCATAGCGACGTTGTGACGTGGCACAAACGTGTTGGTGGCGGCGTCGAGCTCGCACACTGAGAGGTTGCCGGAGTCGGAAACAACCACCAAAACGTCGTTGTTTTCGCCCAGACACCGGACCTTGGCCATAGCCGACACGTGGGCAAAGGCGTGTTGTGTAGCGGCCCGGCGGAGCTTGCCCAGGTCTGGGTCGGGGCAGAGGATATCGAGCCCGGTGCTGCAGGAGGCCACAAGTTGCAATTCTTTTTGGGGGGAGAACTGGCCCACGACGGTGTGGGGGACGAGGGAGGGGGCCTTGAGGGAGAGGTGGTAGAGAAACGGTAGCATGGGGGATTTTGGGCCTGGCAGGACGGCAGGACGGCAGGAAAGGCAGGACGGCAGGAAAGGCAGTGGTGGGCGCGAACAGAGCAGTGAGATGGAGCGCGAGAGACTGTATGCAGTACAATGAGCATTCGACTGTGCAGGTGTTGTATTATCTGGTGTACGGGTGCCGGCATCCTGCGCGCGGACATCAGATCTGCTGTTCTGCTGACTCCACCACCCCCTCCAGCTGCACCACGAGTTGATAGCCTGACATCCGTGACACCCTCTGATATACAGTCTCTGATATACAGTCTCTGACACCGACAGCATCGACAGCACAGCCTCTCAAGCCTCTGACAATACACACTAGTGAGTCTCAGTTTCACCCCCACCAGTCCCTCCCCCAGTCCCTCCCCCAGTCCCTCCCCCAGTCCCTCCCCCACTCCTTACTATGGGTGCCAGGTATGTATCCACCACTTCAAACACATCAGCCACGCTGTCTCCAGATCCGTAACCCCCCTACTAACGTCAGCTGTCAAGACCAGAAAAAAGCGTTGGCCATCTGCCTCCAGAGATCGCCCTGTGTCCTCATCGAGCGCAACACCCCCAAGCAATGCTTGGAGGACCCCGAGCTCCGAAAGACGCTCCCCGAGTTGTGCCTGGCCAACTTCATTGCTTTCACCAAGTGCAAAAACGGCTTTTTCGACATGAGAAAGCGCATGCGAGGAAATGCGCCGTTGTCCACGGGCAAGTACGACGAGACGTACGAAAAGTTGTCGAGCGGCGACTTCGACCCCAGGGAGGAGTTGAGGAAGTTGGAGTTGTTGAACAAGAACTTGGCGCGCCAGAGAGAGGACGACAACTAGCCGCCCCGCAGCCCCTCGCCTCTTCCTTCCTGGCTCCGCATGACGCCGCCTGCATGCTGCTCAGTGGACGCTCCCGCTTGAGGTCACGGTTGCGTGCCGGCGTGGTTATGTGAGGCCCGAACCACGTACGTGACCCAGTGGCTGCACGTGCATTGCACATGCTGCTATTGTACGCGGCGTGCTGCACGATCTCACAGGTGCGTGCGCTTGCAGCTAGAGAAGAGCGGCTCCACCAGCCCGGCGGCCCGCGGCATCCACGGCGCTCGCAGCAGGAGCGCTGGCGCCAGCGGCGCACGGAATGCGCCGGGCGTGGCGGGCGTGGCGGGCGTGGCCGGGGCCGCGGTGCCGCTGCCGGCACGTGACCCCGCGCACGTGGCGCCGCCTACACCTCCGCGTGGCGGGCCTGTCTCGCCGCCACCCACACCATGCCCATTGAATCCGCCTTAGAGTCCAACCGCGTCCAGGAGCTCGACGACTTGCTCAAGCTCATCCATCCGCGCATCGTCGACTACGTGGCGGCCGCAGACGCCAACTCCAGCCGCTACCTGGCCACGTCGTTGGGCACCTACCACGAGCCACACAAGTTAAAGCACGTGTTCTCCACCCAGGACGCCATCTTTGAAACGGGCTTGCAGCACAACCACACCGCCCTCTTTGACCACATTGACAACGTGCTTCGCTACTCCGTCAACACCTGGAACCCCGGCTTTTTGGACAAGCTCTACGCCTCCAACAACCCCATCGGCGTTATTGGCGACATCATACTATCTGTGCTCAACACAAACTCCCACGTGTACACCGTTTCGCCGGTGCTTTCGGTGGTGGAGAACCAGATCGGCCACAAGTACGCCGCAATGTTCTTTGGTGACAAGGCCAAAAGCTGTGGCGGGTTGACATTCTCCGGCGGTTCGTGGTCCAACATCACCGCCATGCACATGGCGCGTGCCATCAAGTACCCGGAGACCAAGAGTGAGGGCAACCGCGGCCACCGCTTCGCTGTGTACACGTCGCGGCACTGCCACTACTCGGTGGAGAAGGCGGCCATTTTGTTGGGGTTGGGCAGTGACAACGTGTTCAAGGTGGCGGTCAAGCGCGACGGCACAATCGACGCCCAGGCGCTTGACGACACCATTGTGCAGTCGCAGAAGGACGGGTTTACTCCGCTCTTCATCAACGCCACCGCCGGCACCACCGTTTTTGGGCTGTACGACGACCTTCAGGCGCTCGGCGCCATCGCCAAGAAGCACGGCGTGTGGTTGCACGTCGACGGCTCGTGGGGAGGAAACGTGATCTTCTCTGAGAAGCAGGCCCACCGCTTGGCCGGCTGCGAGAACGTGGACTCTATCACCACTAACCCGCACAAGATGTTGGGCGTGCCGACCACGTGCTCGTTCCTCTTGGTGCCCAACGTGGCGGTGTTCCAGACCGCCAACTCGCTCAAGGCGCCGTACCTCTTCCACGGGCGCGAGTCGGACGAGGAAAACTTCGACTTGGCCGACGGCACGTTGGGTTGTGGTCGCCGGGCAGACTCGTTCAAGTTCTACTTGGCGTGGTTGTACTACGGCTTCCAGGGCTTGAGAGAGAGAGTGGACCACGCCTACGCCATTGTGCAGTACTTCGTGGACAAGGTCAGCAGTACACCGGGGTTCCGGCTCGTCACCAGCGACCCGCAGTGCTTGCAGGTGTGCTTCTACTATGTGCCGGAGGGCTTTGTGGGTTCTGATTACACGGCGGTGACCCGCCACGTGTCGCGTGAGTTGCACAGCCGGGGGCGCTACTTGGTGGACTTTTCGCCCAATCCGGACGACAATACGCACGGCGAGTTCTTTCGCGTGGTGTTCAACTCGCCCATTTTGACGGACAGAGTGGTGGATGACTTGGTGGAAAGCATAGTTGCGGTGGCTTCGGAGATGACGGCGAGATGAAGAGAGAATGAAGCGGATGAGGGACAGAAGCGATGAGAGAAGCGGATGAGGGATGGATGGAAGGAGTGGAGAAATTAGAGAACCAAAGCGAAAGACAAAAACAGAAGCGAAAATATGAAGAACAGGAGCGGAAAGATGAGAGTAACAAGAAAGCGCAGAGGCGATTGATTATGACTGCCAGACCACTCATTTCCATGACTAACTACCTTCGAGTCATTGCATTGACATTCATCATAGGTTACTATGATAGGAGGCAGTGGTTGGTTTGGTGCCTTGGTCCAGAAGGCACTAGGTCGCAGCTTTTTTTGACATTTTGAATGAAACAGAGGTCCAGTCCATGGCCATACGTGATAGTGGCTGTGCTATAGTGTGCTATGGCTGTGCTATAGTGTGCTATGGCTGTGCTATAGTGTGCTATGGCTGTGCTATAGTGTGCTATGGCTGTGTTATAGTCTGTGCTATGGCTGTGTTATAGCCTGTGTGGTAGTCTTATTGACTACTGGTGTTGCTTGCCACTCTGTCGGCACGTTTATGACTTCCATTCCTACCATCGCCGTCGCCTTGTGCTCTACTTTCTCCTGACTGTCCAGCTACGCCTTATCAGCAGATAGCCCATGCAGAGCACCTCAGACGTGGAATCATTTTAGTCTGTCAAGCAGACAACAGAAATACGGCCTATAAAGTCACTAAGAGTTGGTTCATGTTGGGAGGAAGACGCAGAAAGGTCCAGCACCAAGTGGGGTCACCTTAGAATGAGCCTGCGCTTGCGTAGTCGAGCCAAACGACGGGAGCGAAGTGTTTTGCGTGGTGAATCTAGTACCAGTGGAATTGATGTTTATGGTATGTGAAAGCTATTCAGGCAGTCAGAGTTGGCAGACTTCCTGGCCATGATAAATTCCTTGCATACTCATTGAAGAGGATAGAGTGGAAGAAATACTAATGAACGGGACAGAAGTGCCGTTCAACGTAGCAACAGTCTGCGGCCATACGGGTTCCGAATGTAGACTTACTATAGTAGAGTTAGTGGAGTTTTATAGCGTACTGTAGTGTGTAGAGTTATCTACAGCAGAATGTGTTTATAGGAGAGTTGCTATAGTGTTCACCCACTAGAAACCCATAGAGGGAGCCTACGGATCCAATGTCGCCTGGGCCGTAACTGTGACTCATCCATTTACTTCGTGGCATGGCGTTGACCGCCTGTTTCACCCTGGATTCAACGGTTTGTATATATTCAGCCGGATCACTTATTGGGATCGAGCTATCAAGTACCAGCGGTAAAAGAATACGTAGGATGTGTTAGTGGAGCTATCAAGTAGAGTTAACTTGTAGGATGGGTTATAGTAGGGTTGTGTATAGTAGTGTTGTGTATAGTAGAATGTAGAGTAGAGTTAACTGAGTAGAGATATTAAGTAGAGTTAACTGAGTAGAGATATCTAAGTAGATGTATTATAGTAGATATTATAGTAGATATTATTGTATATATTAGTAGCTATTATAGTAGATATTAGTAGCTATTATTGTAGATATTAGTAGCTATTATTGTAGATATTAGTAGCTATTATTGTAGATATTAGTAGCTATTACAGTAGATATTAGTAGCTATTATTATATTAGTAGCTATTACAGTAGATACTATAGTAGATATTAGTTCAGTATACAGTACTGTACATCTCTCAAATGCTCTATAGTAAGTAATAAATAGTAATAGGAGAGCTGTATCATATATAGTACTACTAAAAGTGTCTATAGTAGTACTCTTAGCAGTGTAGCTAATACAGTGAGTATAGCACACATCTGGTTCTTAGTACAGTCAGGATCTAGTTCTTCGTACATGCCCAGTGTGTCCTCTATGTCTAGAGACTACAGCAACAAAATTCATCGAGGCAGTCACGTACCAGCCAAACGCCAGCAATAAGGCTCAGATCACTGCTAATGTTACATTCACAATTCAGGTTGTATTTTGCTGTGCCTCCACCGCAGCACACCGAAGTTATAGATCACAGCAGAGCCAGGTCCAGAGCCAGAGACAAGTGTCAGTAGCACCCTGATCACAGGAAAAGGCCAATCGACCTATAGGCGAGTGAACCATGCAATGCTTGGTTTAAAGCAGTTGACAACTAAATTCTCCAACTACGGTATCTACAGTTATGTCCAGTCTTTACGCATAATGCACCAAGATTAATGTGAACACTGAGCTCATTTAGCCATTTCCTTAGTTCCATAACGCTTTGGAGCCATCCTGTTCTTTCCTGGCACGTGTTGCAGAGGCGTGCAACTTTGGTATTGAAGCTAGGTTTTTGGCTTTTCTGACTGAACTTGAGCCAAGGCGACCACGGCAAACAAAGTTTAGCTGTGTAACCACTTTAATTATGCAATCTGGCGGAACACCAAAGTCAGGTCAATCACGGGTAATACAGTTGAGCAGTCTGACCGGCGACCCTTGCCTGAATCTCTTGCTTGAGTTTGAGTCGGAGACACAGCATTTGGACTACTACTAATACTCTCCTGTGTTTACTCTGTAATACTCCTGTATTTACTCTGTAATACTCTATTTACTCTGTAATACTCCTGTATTTCTTGGTGACGGGTAGGCTTCGGCGCTCAGTCGTCTGGGCAACAGCTCAGTTGTATGACTCTTTTAATTGTGAGAGCCTGGCAGCTTCTTCATCTCTGGTGTCCACCGACGATAAGCTGGCCAGGGTCACGGCCTGCCTGTGGACGATTGTCGTAGAGTGATGCTGTTGCTAGGGTCTGCATATCTTTCCTTAGCTGTCTAGTTAGGTTACACCCTTTCAGTTTCGCCGGTCTGGCAGATGGGCAATGAGCACCTGGCTATACAATGAGCAGGGATACCAGAAAGTAGGTAGAGTATGGCATGTAGTGCTCAGAGATTTCGGACATCCACCTGGCATGAAATGTATTTATGAATGATCCAGTCACAATAAGAGTTCATGCCCTTCACGTTGTCATCACAGTGAACCAAGTAACCATTCCACGACGATGCCGATTACATGCAGGACCGTGACTGGGCCATCTGACTGGAGAACGGATGAGTGGGATGAGTGGCGGTGTAGCTGGTCCAAAGTGGGTCTCGGTCGTGGCTGCAACTTGCAGCATTCTGCATAATGGCCCACTTCCATACAGGACTGGCTGGGGCTGGCAGACCATGGAACAGATCTGGGAGAGGCGGTAGTGTAGTGTAGGTTAGTAGTCTGGTTCGTACTGCTGATAAGAGAGTCCGCCTACCGTAATCCAGAATAAATACCTTACCGCAACGGCCATTAATGAGTATATCGTGTAAGCATGAGTTGGCCAATTGGCATGGTCATGTGCCTAAGTACCCGTCAAGCCATGGCACCTACTAGCCTAGCCAGCTAGAGTAGAGCTATGCCTGATCGGTCGCGTAGCCACCTACTTAAGCCATTTCAGTGAGTCATGACGGTAGAAGTGAACGGTCGTTTCAGACGCCAGTCGGTTCTTGCCATGAGTGGAGCTGACATCCCAGCGCAGGACAACGACTGGCTACTGATAGTTGAGAGTATGGGGAATGTACGAGATGGTCTAGGTGGAGAGTAGAGTAGTAGAGTAGTAGAGTAGAGTAGTAGAGTAGAGTAGAGTAGAGAGTGTAGTGAGTCATTCATCTTTTCTCACGTCAGTCTCATCGCCATGCAATATGGCTCAACACGTTGACTCTTTCCATGCATCTCACACTGGAAGACACCCAGACAGCTAACCAATCACGGTCTGGTCTTTCCTTGAGAGAGTTTGAACAATACGCATGTGTTCGTGCTGGTGGCTTGCAAAGCGGCTTCTACGTCTGAGCTGGGAGGAACTTCTGTACGTTGAGTGGTGGTAATAGACTCACTTTTCATCCGAAGGTATTTTAAACTGTAGTTTAGATTTGTGTGACGTAAGAGTACAGTACATTACTAAACTGCTACTTATTCTACTAATGCACTAATATTAGTACTAAACCCTAATACAACTATGATAAGAGCAAGGACTACAACAGTGCTACTTTACTAGTATTCATGATACACTTTGCTAGTATTCATAATACACTAGTATTATACTAGTTCTAGTTTCCTTTTCGAGTCTTCTGAAGACATTCCGGTCTTGTCTTCCTCTGTTGAGTGTGTGTTGTCTAGACTATCACTCCCTTCACTTTGAGTAGCTTTCAGCGTAGTTTCTCCCTCATCAGGATCAGGTTGATGGACTGCCTCCTCAATGATACTAGCCGCTATCTCACGCTGCTCTGAAGATGCGTCGGACCAAAGTTGTACCATCTTGTCGACTTTATCTTCCGTTGTACCACTTTATCTTCCGTTGTACCACTTTTTCTTCCGTTGTAGGTATAGGCTGCAGCGCTTCCTGAGTTCCTCGAATGTAACCTCTTGTGAATTTTGCCGATTTGATAACGGAGGTTCCTTCTCTTCCTTCTGAAGCTGTTGGTGTGGCACATCCGGTACACCACTGTCATCTGACCTTTGGTCGGACAGATTTCCTTGGACATTACATTCAACCTGCTGTTGATTGTCGTCCAATTTATCGCTAAGTNTGATAACGGAGGTTCCTTCTCCGGCCTATCACTAGTTGAAACGTCTTTCAACTCTCCATTTGTTATCGGAGTATTGCTCTCCGTCTGTTCTGCGACAGAAACATGATCCAGCACTAGAGGAGCTACCTCTGTGTCAACACTTCCTTCTGAAGCTGTTGGTGTGGCATCATCCGGTACACCACTGTCATCTGACCCTTGGTCTGACAGATTTCCTTGGACATTAGACTCAACCTGCTGTTGATTGTCGTCCAATTTATCGCTAAGTCCTTCTTTCTGTTGGTCTTCCTGCGTCATGCCATCCACTGGTTCCCCATCAACCGGGAATAATTTGTACTCCGGTTTGATGGTAGGGATAAAGGCGTTTACCATGCGTGAGGTTGGATCTCCCCGCTGCCTAATTATCACTTCTATTCCGTCTGGCATGACGTCTCTGAATAACTGATCTGTCTCCCTAATATCATTCGACTCAAATATTCTCTTTGTCTCTGGAGAATATAACCTTACAGCGTGTGTCTGAACACCTGCTCCTAAGTAAATGCACGCAACTCCCCTTGGGCCAAACTTGGAGTCAACTCTTGGAGTAGGTGTGGTGGCATACATCAAAGATCCAAACAATGGCCTCTGATAATACCTTACTACCAGTACTAAACACACCAGACCACTACCTCTATACCCTAATACACTAAACTCTACTACTAGTATATCCACTAATTACTTCCCTAGTAACATTCGTACTATACCCTAGTAATACACAATACTAACTTATACACTAGACTCAAACTCTAATCCTAGACTATACAAACACATGGGTAGCTGCTCCATAACAAACCCGTTGTTAAATAGCATACGACAGGAACTCGGACGACGCCGTACCCGAGTTAAGCCATGAATAGCCTGTGGATAGTCTTAGCGTAGCCAGGGTCATGTACCCCACAAGACCAGTCACGCTACCCACAAAGACTAAAAGTGAGTAGTACTAGACATACTGTATGTTACAAACTCTAATAAGCTCTACAGTATCAATAAGGGCTACAGTATCAATAAGGTCTACAGTATCAATAAGCCCTACAGTATCAATAAGCTCTACAGTATCAATAAGCTCTACAGCATCAATAAGCTCTACAGTATCAATAAGCTCTACAGTATCAATAAGCTCTACAGTATCAATAAGCTCTACAGTATCAATAAGGTCTACAGTATCAATAAGCTCTACAGTATCAATAAGCTCTACAGTATCAATAAGCTCTACAGTATCTAATAAAGCACCTCACTAACTTAAACTACACTAGTCCGCAGGAAGTCTAACCCCGTAACTAAACCCTAATAACCCTAATAAACCCTAATAACCCCAATAAACCCTAATAGCCCCAATAAACCCTAATAAACCCTAATAAACACCCTAAATTTACTTAGACTATGGCCTAATTATACTCTAAGCGACTTACACCAAAATAATAAACATCAACCATCTGCTAACCTACCTAGGTAATACTACACCGTGCCTCTAATCATCACACTACCCATAGTCACTAATTCAAAATTGTCTAGTACTACAAATATTAACCAACTATCGAATTCATAGACTCAACTAACTACACACCACTTTCACTACACACTAAAGCTTATCACTTATTCTTACCTTCAAAGTTCTGTCACTAGCACTGCAGACGCCAGTCTCACAAACTCACTAGTAGATCCCCTCAATTGTCCACCGGCTCATGTGGTCGTCTAGTGCCTACTCAACACAGGAGCATTGTTCGGCCGGCTGACCATACTCACCTCAAGTGGCCCACTTAGCATAAGCCACACCTGTTGGTCTCGTGCAAGTAATGAACCCAAGCCACGACGCTGCCTGCACCTGCCTGAACTCCAAATCCCTGTGAATGGTGCATGGTAGGCAGACGGGTCCACTCCACATGTATGAGTGGATCGTTCGAGTACGGTAATGCTAGAAAACTGATGCAGTTGGATCTGAGTCTACAACGCCCAGCAGCTAGTAGTGCAGGTTGGTGGTCTTGTCACTCCAGATGCACACGAGTACGGTTGTGAGCATCACGACTGGCCACAACACAATCCCGAGCTGCAGTTTGCATGGCTCTATCATAGGCATGGCATGGACCTGCCAGATTCGCCAATCTGGGCAGATTCGTCAATCTGGGCATGGTATATGACGACACCAACGGTAGCACAATGTGTGAGTGGTATGGAGAGGCGTCCGTTCCATGCACGGAAAGAGGTCAGGCGCCATGTCAGGCGCCATGTCAGGCGCCATATCAGGCGGCCGGAATTGGAAGCGCCACAACGCCAGAGGAAGAGAAAAATAGGACAAGCACACGGAGGATGCTTGCATACAAAACACTGAACTAGGCCAAATACGTGCAAACAATAGCGTACAGGCGGATGCAGGACAAGTAAATGCAATAAAGTGAGAGATGCAAGGAAATTAATGCAGAGTGGCGGGAAAGGAAGGCGTAAATTGAGCAGGCGTGAGCAGGCGTAATTGAGCAGGCGTGAGCAGGCGTAATTGAGCAGGCGTAATTGAGCAGGCTTAATTGAGGCAGGTGTAAATTGGATGCAAATAGGAAGGAGGCGTGAATTGGATGCAAGTAGAACTAGAGAATCAAGGCGCAAATTACATGCAATAGATGCAATAGATGCAAATGCAAATAATAGGATTCAAAGTATAAGGCGCAATTAGTTCAGACTCAAAAAACTGACACCCAAACACCAGTAATCCCCAACAGCCCGAGAGCAGGATCACCAAACTAACCGATTATTTGGCACACACTTAAAGAAATCTAAACGCATCTAATCTCGATCTAACCGAGCTCACTAACTAAACCGAGCGCGCAAACCTTCAGTCCTAGTCCGCATGGTGGCTACTGCAGATCTACTGCAAAATACACACGTACGCTGTGAAAAAGGTCACGAACCAGGCTGCACGTGGCAAGTCATGCCAGCATGTATGGGCCCACCCTGGGACTAGTGTCCAGGAACGTACATTGCGAGGGTCATGTGCGCCCATTTAGGATAACATTGCAGGACTAATAGCGGATCGCAAGATCATCAGGTATACAGCGCATCACTAGCTGGTTTACGGACGAGCTATAACCACCCCCTCTGCAGGCTTGTGAGGCAAAAGTCTTGTAGACAATGCCGGTATGCGGAAACATGTCATCACGCATACTGCCTTAAACGACACCCAAAACAAGGTGCGTCAAGAAGAGCTTTTAGCCAAGTTTCTGCAGGCACAAGGCCAGAATTTGCTTAATCCGGACTGTCTAGAAGCGCATCTATAGACGACCTCAGTGCCTCATACAGTGAAGCAGCCCGATGGGGAACAATGTAGTAGCTGCACCTGCGACCGCCTGCACCCACGTATCTAGCCTGCACCCACGTATCTAGCCTGCACCCACGTATCTAGCCTGCACCCACATATGTCACCTGCATCCATCCCACCGTGTGCGTTAGACTCGCAATGCAACCGAGTCCTGCCGCTGAAAACGCCGCACGTTGCATTTCCCCACATTGCAACCTCTCGGCGGGCGTCATCACGAAGCGGCCCCTCGGACTTGGGCCCGCCGTTTCTGCCCTGTCGAGCGCGTGTTTACCGAGGGCGATGCTGCCCTTTCCGGCCACGTCACACGCCCCGGGTGCTGCTGGGCCGCCAACAATGGGGCGTGCACACAACCAGGCAGCCACCGGATACGGCCTCCGATGCATGGAAGTCGGCGGCGGCCGCCGGGTAAAGTTGCCGGCACCAGCGCATGCCGCGGCGCACGTGACCGTTGTTATGTCACGTGACCCGAACAATGGGCGCCCGGCCGCTTCTAGCTGGCCCACGGCCGTGCTGCAGCGTGGCAGGCGGAGCCACAGTGCCAAATCAGGCGGCTGCGTGGTACAGGCGGGCACAGCGTGGCCCTGACGGCGTCGCCGAACGGCGCTAGAGCGTCTGTGAGGTGTCTTTTCTCGGAAATACAACCCGGGTTGGATGCAGGACGCGTGGTCGGACCAGGGTTCGTACATGGGCTTATCTCGCGCGCACGTGACCGGCGGCTTACATGCACAGGGACGGCTTATCAGGGGCCAGCAGAGGAGGAGAACCGGGGCGGGTGCCGATGCCCGAGCCGCCAGGTGTGCAAGGCGGTGGCAAGGCGGTGGCAAGGCGGCGGCAAGGCGGCGGCAAGGCAGTGGCAAGGCGGTGGCAAGGCGACGTGCGGCGCCGTAGGCGTCGTGGGCCGGCGGCCCCAATCGGGCAGTTCCCACTCAGAAAGCAGACGCATGGCGGCGTCGAAAGTTGCCTCGTTTGGGCAGGCCGTCTATTGCAGCAGGCGTGCACGCAGTGCAAGCGGAATCCCTGGCAGCAGCCCAGCACGCAGACCGACAATTGAAAAGTGGCTGCCCCTCTTATCTCCCGCCTGCAGGAAATGCAACCTTGTATTTTCGTCTACCCCAGAGTCTGCGCCTACAGCTATCAGCAGCGCGCGGCTTTCCTACCCGATTCGAAACGCATATAAAGACCCCGATCCCCCAGGTCCTGGCGCCTCCTCTACAACAGCGACTATGTCAGACAAACAAAACAGCAACATGGTTGTGGAGTCCGGGTCCACCAGCACCGACCACCCGGTGCACGAAGAGCACTTGGAGTTGGTCCGCCACGACTGGAAGGACATCGAGGCCACCGGGCTCTGGTACAACAAGCGCTTTGTGTCGTGGATCCCCCCCTACTCGCACTCCATGGTGCAGATCGTGATCATGTCGTTCTGCATCTTCTTGACGCCCGGCTGCTTCAACGCCATCACGGGAATCGGCAACTCCGGAATCAGCGACCCCAAGGTGGCCGACAACGCCAACGTGGCGCTCTACTCCACGTTCGCCACCATCGGCGCCATCGGCGGAGTCATCTGCAACGTGGTGGGCGTGCGTGCGTGCTTGATGTTCGGCGGCACCGGCTACGTCATGTACACGCTCTCGCTCTTGGTGTTCCACTACAAGGAGAACGCCGGGTTCTGTATCTTTGCCGGCGCGTACTTGGGCGTGTGTGCGTCCTTCACGTGGGCGGCGCAGGGCTCCATCATCATGTCGTACACGTCCGAGGACCGCAAGGCCACGGCGCTCATGGTGTTCTGGGTGATCTTCAACTTCGGCGCGGTGATCGGCTCCATCATCCCGTTGGCGCAGAACATGGAGGTGGGCGAGTCCAAGGTCAACGTGGGGTCTTACGTGGCGTTCCTCGTGCTCATGTCGTGCGGCGTGTTGTTGGCCGGCTGCTTGTTGCCCATGGACAAGGTGTACAAGTCCGATGGGCTGAAGGTCATCGCCAAGAAGTACCCCAAGTTGCAGGACGAGCTCCGCGGCATGCTCCGCGTGTTGGTGACCGAGCGCAAGATCTACTTCCTCTTCCCCATGTTCTGCGCGTCCAACTGGTTCTACACCTACCAGTTCAACGACTTCAACGGCGCCCGCTTCACGGTGCGCACGCGCTCGTTGAACTCGCTCCTCTACTGGGCGTCGCAGATGTTGGGCGCCATCTTGTTGGGGCTGCTCTTGGACTGGCCGCGCTTCTCACGGCCCGTGCGGGCCCGCATTGGCTGGGTGGTGTTGTTTGTCACGGGCATGGCCATCTGGGGCGGCGGCTTGAAGTTCCAGATGGGCGTGACACGCGAGAACGTGAAGGAGCTTGCGTCCATCGACTTCAAGGACGCGTCGTACATCGGGCCCATGTTCTTGTACATGTTCTACGGCGGCTTCGACGCCATCTTCCAGTCGTTCATCTTCTGGGTGTTGGGCACGTTCTCCAACAACCCCAAGAAGGTGGCGCTCTACGCGTCGTTCTACAAGGCCTTGCAGTCTGCGTTTGCGGCCATCGTGTGGCGCTTGGACGCGTTGGAGCACAGCTACATGGCCATGTTTGCCAGCTCGTGGGGGCTTGTGATTGGCTCGCTTTTTATCGCTGCGCCGGTGGTGTTGTTCCGTATCACGGAGACTACGGACGCGGAGGAGGACGGCATGTTGGACATCATGGACGACACCGAGCTCAAGTCGGTGACGTCGAAGCACGTGGAGAAGGTCTAGACGGCCGGATAATGGCCGACGGGGAGGGGTCTGAGGACCTGAACGCTGGCAGTTCGAAGTAATAATGCTACTAATGGAGCGGAGCATTACGGCGATATCTAGGGGTATCTGCTGAGCAGATGAGATAATCAGTGCGGGTGCGAGAAGTCAGTGCATCAGAGAAGTCAGGGCATCAGAGAAGTTCAGTATCAGAGGAGATATTCACAGCTCTACGTCATTCTGTGTTGGACGATGCGGTATGGAATGTTACGATACCTGTATGGACACCAACCGTGCAGACACCTCATCTTCCTGCTAGATAATTAGCCATTAACCTGTAAGGTCATGTTCACTAATCCGATTAACCTTAGGTGTCGAAGTGTAAAGTGGGTCTAAAATTAGGCTAAAATTAGCGTCTGTAAGTATAAGCGTGAATTAATTAGGTAGTGCGTCTGTAGGCATTATTAGGGAAACAGGCATATGCGTATAGGCATTATTAGGGAAACAGGCATATGCGTATAGGCATTATTAGGGAAACAGTTTATTAGGTAAACAGCTTATTAGGTAAACAGCTTATTAGGTAAACAGCTTATTAGGTAAACAGCTTATTAGGTAAACAGCTTATTAGGTAAACAGCTTATTAGGTAAACAGCTTATTAGGTAAACAGCTTATTAGGTAAACAGCTTATTAGGTAAACAGCTTATTAGGTAAACAGCTTATTAGGTAAACAGCTTATTAGGTAAACAGCTTATTAGGTAAACAGCTTATTAGGTAAACAGCTTATTAGGTAAACAGCTTATTAGGTAAACAGCTTATTAGGTAAACAGCTTATTAGGTAAACAGCTTATTAGGTAAACAGCTTATTAGGTAAACAGCTTATTAGGTAAACAGCTTATTAGGTAAACAGCTTATTAGGTAAACAGCTTATTAGGTAAACAGCTTATTAGGTAAACAGCTTATTAGGTAAACAGCTTATTAGGTAAACAGCTTATTAGGTAAACAGCTTATTAGGTAAACAGCTTATTAGGTAAACAGCTTATTAGGTAAACAGCTTATTAGGTAAACAGCTTATTAGGTAAACAGCTTATTAGGTAAACAGCTTATTAGGTAAACAGCTTATTAGGTAAACAGCTTATTAGGTAAACAGCTTATTAGGTAAACAGCTTATTAGGTAAACAGCTTATCATGTAAACAGCTTATTAGGTAAACAGACACCACTCTATTAATTAGGCATGACTCTCTCTAATGGTCATTACCCTTTACAGAGTCCGTTTGCCGTTCCTAATGAATGTTAACAGCTGGTAGGAGTTGTACTTTTGCCTTAATTTGCCTATACCACCTTGGAGATGGTGTACCAGTGTTCAGTGTAGTACGAACACTATGTTCAGTACAATGTACACAATATGTTCGAACAGTTCAGTTCATCTGTTCAACTTTCTATGATATTGTATCAGCAGTCTATTTAGCAAGTCAATACAGTGTTTAAGCTGTCCAAACACATACTTGTAGAATGTATCTACGCTAGTGCACTCACTGTTGCAGTCAGACAGACATTCAGGCAGTCAGAGTCAGACAGCACCAATCTTTAACTTTAACAATACCTATTTACCTTCGATAACCCGTCATCCAAATATATAATACTAGGTGTCACAATGTCACATTCATCATGATAGTACACATCCCATATCTGAAGTTGCCTACAGCCAGTTGCAGTCAGCAAGTGCTACAATGTACTCGCTCTATCATTCAACACTTTGCGCTGTTAGAACGTCTGAAAGAGTCCTTCATGAGTATCGCTTAAATATCCCACCCACAGACGTTGCTTGAGTACCTTTTAAGATCGTACTATAACATACAATCTAAAGTCTAAAGAATCACACTATACCATCTGAACGGTGAGCTCCTACTATTAGTAGCCGTCAGAAGTAACCGAGTAATCTCGAGAACCTTTGAAGCATCGTTCCTGGAAACGACATCAGGACAAGCCGTTAGAAGCTTATAACCTGCGAATACAGGCTATGCCCCAGGTGGCATAATAATTCTAACTTGGTGTTGTTGTGGCTGATACCTGCCCGTTTAGGTGTGGCCTAGGAATGTGAAATCTGCTCCGAGCTTTTGCCATCATTCAAGCTGTTAACTCGATAGTACTTGATCAAAGCATAGTTGTAAAGCTGCGAAACACCAGCACAATCTAAAGCACTTCATAGTCTCGTCGCAATGTCCATTTGAGCATGAGAGTTTCGGAGTTATTGATGCCATATTGGTAGAGTACTAGTTCGGGCAAGCCGTATATCCATTCTCCTGTCTCATTGATCTGTAGTCAGCTGAAAGAGACGATCTTGGACTTCGATCCTTAACCGTTCCTATGTGTCAACGAAAGGCTTGCACACCGGTGGGCAAAGCCATCACCCAGATGTCAATAGCGTTGTTCTGCTCCAACTCTGATGTCTTCCGTTTGCAGGTTCGAATACACGACGTTTTCTTTGCGCTCAACTCTGGCCAGCTAATTCTCGAGCTCCAACTCAAAGTTGGGTGCTTATCAATCAATGAAATCAAGTTTTGACCGATGTAGCCCCTAGCACCGATCAATCCCACCTTAGACTTCTGCTGGTTGGTCCAACTCTCTTGGGAGGGTTGGGGTTAGCTGCAGAGTTCCATTTAGGGGCACTTTTGGCCAACTCCAGCAAATGCTCCACTTTCTGATCCCAAAGACAATGTCGAGCCACGGACCCACGCCAAATTGCTTAATCAACTTGAAAGTCTTTTCTGGGTTGAGGCCATACCAGAAAGGATCTTGCCATTTTCATTAACTGTCCAGTACAAAGATTGGTAGTCTCTTGATGGCAGATATTGTCAGTGATGTTGTTCAACCAAAAGAAGTTGCCTCGAGAGGCGCATCTCCGTAGGAGTGAATTTGACGGATTGCAAATACTTCATGTACGAGGCAACAGAGGTTTTTCTGCTCTAGATTTCAGACTCTCAATAACGCGGCTCCAATAAGTCAAACGTTTTCTGTTTATGAGCTTATAGCCTTATCAAAGTTCCAGCCCCAGAGTCAGTGAACTGCTGACGGAGTACCAGGCTTAGCCACGGTCAGGCCCAACTTATAGTAGACCTGAGCTGAGTCTGGATTTTGACATCTTGAACATCAGCTGAAAGAGGCTTTCACTGCGAAAGAATTCATGGATTGAGGCTTTCACTGCGAAAGAGTTCATGGATTGAGGCTTTCACTGCGAAAGAATTCATGGTTTGAGGCTTGGAGCAATGAGAAGAGGTCAATTGTAGAGTCATCCTTTTTTCAGAATAGGAATGGAATGCAAACCATGTACATCATAGAGCTCAATCTGCTTTTATCATGTTGATTAAATGTCTAGTTCGTTGTCAGCAATTAACCAGTTTTGATTCAGCTTCAAGAGCAGGCACAACGGTCTATGGCTGGAGATTCATAATGTTCAAAACGACACTCTTTAGTGGTTTTGGTATTGTCGAATCGGAAGGACTGTGGCTTAGAATGCTTCTAGTTCGGCAAATTCCATCTAGTGGCTGGTCCTGCAAAAGTATCCTCTGGATAGCAGAAGCTACCGTTTTATGAGACTTATTCTTAAACTTAAACATGTAAGAATTGACTTTACTGATATTTTCTGTGTAGAGCTTTAGTGATTTTGGTAAGCAGAACTGGCGATGCGGGAAGCGTAAGCAAGTGCCAGAATTCACGCTGCTGACCACAAAAGGTGTTAGTTCATCTAGACAGCCGGACGGTGGCCGGAATAATCCAGGTGTACACCGGCGAATGAATACTGTCTAACCAAGCAAATACATGGGTACTGTGGGTCTGTGAGTGCTGTTACTTTCATACAAACAACTTTGCTAATTTTACGCCCTGTTAAATGTGATGCTGTTACTTGACTGGTACTATTGATCAGTCAATACTCGCTATCTCGTATCAATTCAGAATACTAGTTTGACTGACTGTACTGTGATATGACTGTCCATGACTGTCCATGACTGTCCATGACTGTCCATGACTGTCCATGACTGTCCATGACTGTCCATGACTGTCCATGACTGTCCATGACTGTCCATGACTGTCCATGACTGTCCATGACTGTCCATGACTGTCCATGACTGTCCATGACTGTCCATGACTGTCCATGACTGTCCATGACTGTCCATGACTGTCCATGACTGTCCATGACTGTCCATGACTGTCCATGACTGTCCATGACTGTCCATGACTGTCCATGACTGTCCATGACTGTCCATGACTGTCCATGACTGTCCATGACTGTCCATGACTGTCCATGACTGTCCATGACTGTCCATGACTGTCCATGACTGTCCATGACTGTCCATGACTGTCCATGACTGTCCATGACTGTCCATGACTGTCCATGACTGTCCATGACTGTCCATGACTGTCCATGACTGTCCATGACTGTCCATGACTGTCCATGACTGTCCATGACTGTCCATGACTGTCCATGACTGTCCATGACTGTCCATGACTGTCCATGACTGTCCATGACTGTCCATGACTGTCCATGACTGTCCATGACTGTCCATGACTGTCCATGACTGTCCATGACTGTCCATGACTGTCCATGACTGTCCATGACTGTCCATGACTGTCCATGACTGTCCATGACTGTCCATGACTGTCCATGACTGTCCATGACTGTCCATGACTGTCCATGACTGTCCATGACTGTCCATGACTGTCCATGACTGCACTGGAACATGACGAATCTACGATATTCTCGTATTTAGTTGGCTCACCCAGTCAGTACTGGGCATCGATGGGTATTGAGACTGTATATCTACAGTCGTTCGAACACTTGGTGTATGTATTGTTATTTTTTGTCAAGGTATGGAATTACTGTGGATAAGTAATTGGAAGTCTACTCTACTACTCTACTACTATCTACTCTTATCTACTGTTTATTTGGCTATACTCTTAGTTGCTCTCTACGGCTATTTGTAGACTACCTTACACTCTGAGCCACTTTATGCTTATTTACTCTTAATCTCTTTGACTGCAGTGTAGTTACACCCTATTCTACCTCTTCGACCATTCTTAATCTACTCAGTCTACATTCATTTACGCTCCTTTGCCTTTAGTCTATCTTCTTCATTTACGCTCCTTTGCCTTTAGTCTACTCTATACTTTGTACACTCTCTACTCAACACTTAGCCACTTCTATCTACTCACCAGTCTAGCCTATAGGTCTATGAGTTTTAGCTGCTCTTTATGACACTACTGTAGTACTCTCTGCTCTATACCCACTCATCATCCTCCCTCTATATCTAGCGTTGTCGACTACTCTGTTCTATCCTACTGTTTACTCTCACTATTTCTATTCTACTCTCACTATTTCTATTCTACTCTCACTATTTCTATTCCACTCTCACTATTTCTATTCCACTCTCACTATTTCTATTCCACTCTCACTATTTCTATTCCACTCTCACTATTTCTATTCCACTCTCACTATTTCTATTCCACTCTCACTATTTCTATTCCACTCTCACTATTTCTATTCCACTCTCACTATTTCTATTCCACTCTCACTATTTCTATTCCACTCTCACTATTTCTATTCCACTCTCACTATTTCTATTCCACTCTCACTATTTCTATTCCACTCTCACTATTTCTATTCCACTCTCACTATTTCTATTCCACTCTCACTATTTCTATTCCACTCTCACTATTTCTATTCCACTCTCACTATTTCTATTCCACTCTCACTATTTCTATTCCACTCTCACTATTTCTATTCCACTCTCACTATTTCTATTCCACTCTCACTATTTCTATTCCACTCTCACTATTTCTATTCCACTCTCACTATTTCTATTCCACTCTCACTATTTCTATTCCACTCTCACTATTTCTATTCCACTCTCACTATTTCTATTCCACTCTCACTATTTCTATTCCACTCTCACTATTTCTATTCCACTCTCACTATTTCTATTCCACTCTCACTATTTCTATTCCACTCTCACTATTTCTATTCCACTCTCACTATTTCTATTCCACTCTCACTATTTCTATTCCACTCTCACTAGTTCTATTCCCTACTCTGCTCTACAGCCAACCATGATGTACGGCAGCTTTAAATTGGTTACTGTTCGTGTCACTGTACTTATGTTTCCGAAGTCCAGAAACAAATAACAGTGATTCAGTTTCACAGTTTGTAGTTATCCTACGTGGATAATTAGAGGATCCAGTCTAGTGAACTAGAGATGTCTACTGTGCATGTCGACAAAGCTTTGGTTGGAGAGTCAATGAACGCTGATATAGACTAGTCTATGGATTCAATGTAGGATGAGCTGTTTTCTAAAATTACCAATTAGTGGAGTGTAGTGTATTGTAGTAGTAGTTTAGTGTAGTGTAGTGTAGTGTATTGTAGTAGTAGTTTAGTGTAGTAGTGTAGCGTAGTAGTGTAGTAGTTTAGTGTAGTAGTGTACTATGGTGTTCTTTTGAAACTGGTAGGCCTCTATCCTAGTTGATAGGGCAGAAATTTCAATAAACCATCGCCAACTTAGTCATGCGCCTTAAGTTATTATGAATCATCGAAATTGTTGATTCATCTAATAAATACTACCCTTTGTGAATTGGGTCTCTACTTACTACTTACTCTACCTTACTGCTCTCCTTACTCCACCTCATGACTCACCTGTTACTCTCAGATGCAACTCCTGTGACAGTAACCTGTGATCACAGTGACCTCAAGCTTGATGGCTCATTCACGTACCAGGTACCTAGATCTTCTGGTTCCTGCTTCTGCCTAGCATCAACTGCCAGTTCTGGTGTTCATCCACTTGGAAAGTCTTTTTGTTTGCTAGCGACCACTGCCAGACAAACGTCACCCTCGTTGTGTCACCCTACGGTGTCACCCTCGTTGTGTCACCCTACGGTGTCACCCTACGGTGTCACCCTACGGTGTCACCCTACGTTGTCTGGCTTTAGTAGCGAAACCGTAGTCTAACTCCTTATGGTACCTATAAGCTTCGTGCTTTAAGTTCACTGCAATACACACATGAAGCTAGAGGATCAAAGCAGTAACCTTGAATATACCCCACCTTTTCATGTGGGTGCCACATTGAGCTCCGCTGCAGACTGCCACGAATCAACTGGGACAGGGTTCACAAATCCAAATGGCTGACAAAAATTCCAGAATGAATAAATAGTAACCGATTAAATGGAGGTCATGCTGTAAACGATTATACCAGAGTGTTAGGCCAGAGTGTTAGGCCAGAGTGTTAGGCCAGAGTGTTAGGCCAGAGTGTTAGGCCAGAGTCTTAGGCCAGAGTCTTAGGCCATAGTCTTAGGTTCTAAGAGAGGCAAGTGTCATCCAAGAAGGCCGCTCAAGGATGGAGTACCAAAACTCACCAAAACCTCAAAGCCCAAACCTCAAAGCCCAAACCTCAAAGCCCAAACATCAAACCCAAACCGCTGGAAACGGCCAAGTGTCTCACCCTGGGGCATCTGTATACTCTGTGTAAACTCTCTACAGCCTCTTGTAACACCGGCAATGGCTACTGGAACACTGTGCCTGCATGTTGCCTGGCGGTCATGCACACAGCCACTGAGTAAGGCACATGCTGAATGTGAAGCTCGCCGTATGTAGTCATAGCTCCGTAGTCATAGCTCCATAGCCATAGCTCCGTAGTAAAACACCTGACTGTAAAGTAAAGTCAGCCTCTAGTGATAGACTGCATGTACCGCCGCATTTCTCGCTCACCTCCTGCCACACCCGTGCCTCACCTACCTTCTTCCTCTCTGCCATTTGGCCTAGATCAAGTGTACCTTTGGCCCCACCCCTGCCACTCCGCATTGAATACCCCGCATTGAATACCCCGCATTGAATGACTGTGTCTTTCTCCCCTGGCGACATCAATTCGCCGGCGTGCGTCGACCAGAAACTGTGGAAGAACCACCGCCTTGTGGTGTACGGTTCCGGCAACAACGTCATCATCCACTCCGTGACCAGCCCGTCGTCCAAGGCCAACGAGCCGTACGCCAGTCTCCAGACCATCTATGCCGAGCGGGACGTGACCGCCGTGGCCATCAACGGTGAGACCGGCCTAATATGTGCTGCATACGGCGCAGAGATCGTGCTCTTTCGCCCGGTCAACGAGTACATGGCCGTGCCCAAGTGGCGGGAAGCGGCCCGCGTGCTGCCAGCCGCCGCCAGAGCAGCGGGCACAGGCCCCGGCGGCCCGGGGGGCGCCACCCCCGGTCACGTGCCGCGTCACGTGATCGGCTCTGTGCAGGACGCCAGCTCCGCCGCCGTGGCCTGTGCCCGCTGGGCGCCGGCCGAGTCCGAGCTTGTGGTGGGCACGTCGCTGGCGATCTACCTCCTCTATGTGGCGGCCGACTACGCGGCGGTGGAGGTGTCGTGTCGCTGGCTGCTGCTGTCGCCTGGGCCCGTGGGAATGGTGGACATTTCCCCGGACGCAAGCAAGATCATCGCCTACAACACGTCGCTGCTCGACCATTTCGCCAAGGTGTGGATGCGCATCACCTACGGCGAGAACACGCTCTTTGAGTTGGCGTACGCAGACCATGCGGCCGATTTGTGGGTGGTGGACTTCAAATGGCGGCGTCGTGTCGTGGACAAAGGCGCCGGCATGAACCTCAAGGCCATGGCCAACATCCGGGACCTCCGGACGTTTATGCCAAACTTCTCCGCATCCGAGGAAAACTGCATCTTGTACACCGTGACCAGCGACCACGTGCTCCATGTGTGGGCCACTTGCGACTTCAACGGGCACAATTATCTCAAGCTATGGGCCCGCTTGGAGTTGTCCACCAAGGTGGCCGACTACCGGGCGTGCCTTGTGGTCGAAACCAGAGACCCGGGCTCGGATTTCGTGTTGGTGATGGGCAAGGCCGAGTCGTGCCTAATCCAAATGTCCAACTTGAACCACAATCCGCCGAATTCTGTGGCGTTCAAGGAATTGGCCCGGTTTTCGACTGAAACCGCATGCTTGCCGGGCAGGGGCCACCTCGGCACCCGTACATCGCTTCAGCCCGTGGGGCGGATCCGGCTCCAGAACAGCTATGTGCGGTGTCTGGACGGAGTGGCCCAGGACGGCAGTGTCTTCTTTGTATGCAGTGACGCCATCAAGAAGACTCTTCGGAGTGTGCAGCTTGACCTAGGGGACATTGGTGCGCCAAGGCTCGTGCTAGAGGAGAAGTTTCTGGGCCACTCGAAGTCCGTGACCAAGCTCTTCACGTCGTCGACTTCCCACTCCGGAAACATCATGCTCAGTGTGCTGCGTTTTGCCAACGAAAACTACGTGTGGGAGCCTGTTCCCGTCAAACACCCCTCCAGGAGCGGACAGGAGTGTTCCCTGAAAACCATCGCCATCAGCAAGCGCTTCTGCATCAATATCAGTCAAGGCGTCGGCGATATCAGGCATGGCGTCGCCGACGCCTGCATCCTAAGCGCGGTTTTGATCAACGATGTGTTGCCCGCCCAAACCTCCCGGCGTCATCTTGTTGTGACCATAGAAACAGGCGGATTTATCAGTTTCTGGGACTGCAATGGAGAGACCATGGATGAGCTGGATGCAAGTTTGGTGCTGCGTCTAGACGTGGTGCATGAAGGAGAGCGGCTTGAGAGTAGGCCGCAGGCTTTTTTCGTGGAGAAGACCGGTGTTGTTTTTGTTGTCATTGCAGTCTACAGCCCATCTGTGACTAAGGCATGGAGAGTCACCAGCACCATGCAGCAGGGCATTCGAGCCGAGCGTGTGCCGCTTCTCTACTCGCCACAACCACGCCTTCCAAAGGCAATGCACGCCCAGTTTGCCATAGAGGAGGTTGCGTGCAGGCCCTTTCCTGGCGACTACGGAGCGAGCCCCAAAATGTCCAACATCTCCACTTTCTTGGAAAAGGAACTCTCGGTGATCGATCAAAACGGCCTTCTTCGCCTTCTTGCCGTGGAACACGGAAATGATGGCGTGAGCTGGAAGGAAACTTGCCAAATAAACACCAGCGTGCAAAACCCCTCCTTCATCCACGGCGCATCGGCCATCGGAAAAGTGGCCATCATCAACGGCATGCAGCTCACCATCTGGGACTGCACAAGCGGCGTGTTGGAGTACGCCCACACGTTCCCCGCCGAGCTAGGCGACGTGCGTGACCTCGACTGGACGTTCATGGGCGACACACGTTCCACCGCAAACGCCATCTTGTCCGTGGGCTTCTCCCGCGTGGTGCTTTTGTACACGCAACTCCGCTACGACTACACCAATCGCATACCTACGTTTGCCGTGGTGAAGCGAATTGACATTGCCAACTACACCGAGCATGAGATCGGCGATCTGATGTGGCTAGACGACCACTACCTTGTGATTTCCAGCGGGAACCAGTTCTTCATCGAGGACGGACGCATCGCCGTGGGCAACGCCCACTCGCCCATCGATGCCACGGTGCAGGAGCTCCTCCTAGGATACCAGGCGGGCGACCAAAAGCAGCGGCAAACGGACTTGGCGCTCGCGGACGTGGTGCGCGTGCTCAATGGGCCGTTGCCCGTGTACCACCCGCAGTTCTTGATCCAGGCGCTACTCATGGACGAAGAGCCGCTTGTGCGACACATCTTGGTGCGGTTGTTGCGCTTCCTCCGGCTCGACACGCCACTCACGTGGAACTTGGGGCTCGAGGCCTCGGACATTATGGCTGCCTCGAACACTATGGCTAAGTCTATGGCTGCATCGGACACCATGGCTGAATTTATGGCGTCGGACTCTATGGCCTCGGACATCTTCTCCTCCTTTGGCGAGCCCGTTGTCGAAGTCCTCTTGGCCAAACTCGCGTCCGTCAGCCTCCCCCTCATCACCCGCCACCAGCAGATCACTTTGAGCAACGTGGTCAAGGTGGTGCTGCATGCAGCGCAGTACCGTGCCTCGCTCGACGCCAACGGACTCAAGTTCGTCTACTCGTTTGAGCTCTTCCGCAGCTCGCCCAAGCAGAAGGCCTTGACCATGCGCGACGTGTCGTGGGCGCTCCACAGCGACCAGAAGGAGATGCTTTTCGGGCTTGTGGAGAAGGTGTATCCCCGCATGTCGTGGGCAACGGTATGCACCACCGGCGTGGTGTACTGGGTGGATCGGTTCCGGCTCGAGCGGACGCTTGAGGCGGTGGCCCGCAACGAGTTTGCCGACCTGAGGGACCCTTCGGGCCGCGTGTCGGTGCTCTACCTCGCGCTCCGCAAGAAGCAGGTGTTGGTGGGGCTCTGGAAGACGGTGACGCATGGCGAGCGGGAGAAGATGCTCAAGTTCTTGGCCAACGACTTCGGCGACCAGCGTTGGAAGTCCGCGGCCGCCAAGAATGCGTTTGTGCTCTTGGGCAAGCACCGCTACTTGGACTCTGCGGCCTTCTTCTTGCTAGCCGGCCAGGTCTCCGACTGCTGCATGGTCCTATGCAGCAAGTTGCAGGACATGGAGCTAGCGTTGGCCGTTGCCCGGGTCAGCGACGACGCGGCGTGCGTGCAGAGCATCATAGAGCAGTACGTGGTTCCCGGGGCCGTGGAACGGGGCGACCGCTGGACGACGTCGTGGGCGTTCTGGCAGATGAAGAAGAAGGCGTGGTCCATTCAGGCATTGCTCCACACGCCGCATGCCTGTGTGCAAGAGCACCTCCAGGAGTTTTCCACAAGGTTTCAGGCCGACTTCCGGGCGGTGCGGTTTGTTCCCGAGAGTGCCAGCTTTCTCCGGGACGACCCGGTGCTCGGCGTGCTCTACAGCAACTTGCGGCTGGCGAAGCTGACGTACCTTGAGGGAGCAAAGGGCGTTTCGCCGCAGACGGAGTTTGATTTCGTGGTCAAGCTCGCTACGATCTACCTGCGCATGGGCTGTGACTACCTTCTGATGATGTTGTTGATGAGGTGGCGATTTATGGTGGAGAAAGAGGAGCCGGTGGCCAAAGAGGCGTTCCTGGAGTTTTCTGCCCGGAAAAACATTGGTGCGGTGACACACGAGGGTTTTGGGGAGCCAGACATGAGTGCTTTTGATTTTGGTTTCTGAGGGTATTGAACAGATTACTCCACTATATACTATACTACACACTAAACTATACTACACTACTATACTACACACTAAACTATACTACACTACTAAACTACACTACACTACTATACTACCATACTACACTACCATATTACACTACTACACTACTATACTACACTACTATACTACACTACACTACTATACTACACTACACTACTATACTACACTACACTACTACACTACTATACTATACTACACTACTATACTATACTACACTACACTACTATACTACACTACACACTAAACTATACTACACTACTATACTATACTACACTACACTACTATACTACACTACACACTAAACTATACTACACTACACTACTATACTACACTACACTACTATACTACACTACACAATACTACTATACTACACTACACAATACTACTATACTATACTACACCACTATACTACACTACACTACATTATACTATATTACACTATACTACACTACACTACATTATACTATATTACACTATACTATACTACTACACTACACTATACTACTACACTACACTATACTACTACACTACACTATACTACTACACTACACTGCACTACAATACATTACAATACTCACTATGTTAGAACCTGGTTAGTACTTCTGTTTTTGTGCTTAGTATGTTTATTCGTTGATGATTCCTCAAGGAGGAGCAATCTCTCCTTATATAGAACACACTACACTTCAATCATAAAGTTATATGCAATAGACCAAGGCTCTTCGATCTGAATCTTGGATCTATCAGTCTCCCGTGTCTGCAGCTGATAACCCGCAAGTAGCTAGGACACCTGTATTTAGTTCCAGACCGGTGTCTGAATGTACAATTTCTGCTGTGTCTTCAACGTAGTACAAAAAGGTTTGCTCTTTTGGCTTAGATTGTGTTACAGCACGAAGCACTTTGGTTCGTGTACCACCGTGTTCATCTAGAAACATTAGTTTGGGTGTACAAATAGCTATAATCCGGCCAAGTAGTGCTACTGTACTGGAGTCTAGTAGCACTAACTGTACTGTCTACGTGCCACACTTACTCTCATACCACTACTGGAGTGTAGCTTAGTGCAGTCTGAGTTGGAGAGTTAGTCAGCAGTCTGGTTACTGACTACTATATCAGACTAATACTAGACTATAGTAGATACTGAGTATAATTTACGTCTACATACTAGAGTATAGTAGATACTGAGTATGATTTACTGACTAATACTAGACTATAGTAGATACTGAGTATAATTTACTGACTAATACTAGACTATAGTAGATACTGAGTATGATTTACTGACTAATACTAGACTATAGTAAATACTGAGTATGTTTACGGGCTACGTATTACTATAACACTAGAGTATGGCTTACGTACTACACTATAGTATCTACTAGCCCGGACTTCGATTTCTTGAAACTCGTGACTTTTTTTTGTTTCCTATAGTTGTTCTGGTATTACTTCTGGTACGAGGATTTTGAGCCCTGGTGTCTGGCTATGTAACTTGCTCTTTATTATTTTCTATTCTCCTTTCTATTTCTACTTTTCTAGTATTTTTCTAATTACTAATCTTTTTACTTTGTTCCACCATTTTAGTTCTCACTTTTCGACCCTTCCGCTACTTTCTTACCTAAATCCAACTCTATTCTTGAGTCTACTTCTGGTCAGTTACCCATTTTTCCATCCTTGAGCTATTCTCTGCTTCTAATCTGGCCTTTCTGTTCTACCTCTAAGTCCGCTTCTATATGGTTTACTCTTTACTTTCACGTTCTACACATGCATCGGTCAGGCGGATGTTCAGATTGAACATCGCTTTGGCCACGTGTAAGACGTCATGGTGACAACTCCATGGAGTATCTATTGCCTGCGTTCATCATTGCCTGCTGGTCTGATACTGGCATGCACAGTCCCGTCTCCACCGGCCATTCAACTGCCCCCACACAGTCACGTGACGCACTGAACCCCCGCGCAAAAATTTTTTCGAACCCCACCCGGGACTCGAACCCGGAGTCTTCCGCTTAGGAGGCGGATGCCTTAACCATTTGGCCAGAGGGGCTATTTACGGAACGTAAAAAATGACATTGGGTTAGCAGGTGTGAGAGATCATTAAAAACGCTCATATCAGAGCGGTCTCTGCATAAAGGGCCCTAGACAGCCCTTCTGTGCTGCAACCAAGAATACCATTACCCAATCTTCCCAATGAATACTTCAAGAATGTCTACAATGGAGTTAAACTTATTGGATGACTGCCGATACCTTTCATCCAATAGATAGAGTACACCAAACACCTAAAATTAACGGCATGATTTTACCGAACGAGAATTAATCATGGCCTGTTTACTGCTCCTGAGAGAAATTGAAAACAATCGAATCAAATTTATGTTATCGTGAAAGATCCATCAACTGACTAGCCAATAGAACGTAAACTATACGGAACCAACTACAAATTGTTTGCACTTAGCGATAGCAGTCTGAAGTGTCTGAATGCCTGAAGCGAGTAGCGACATTGATATGTTGCAATCTTGGTTACTAGCACTATGGCCTCCTTAAGCCTGTGTGTCTGCGATCATCTAGCCGCATTGGCCAAAGACGGGTAAAAGAGGACTTGACTGCAATAATATCATCGTCACACGTTTCATAGGACAAAGAAGCATCGCGTGTAAGCACGAATCCGCCACACATTTCTTCCAAACAAACCTGCTACTCACATGGCAGGTGTGGGGCTGGTGTTCATCTGTTAGTCTCATCAAAATACCTGCCCACTACCTCAGCATAAACTCCCGTAGACTCGGCACGCATGCTCTCTGAGGCGCTCACAAATCTACTTCATGGTAGATCACCTCCTCAGACACTTGTCCCGCAGACGTCAATACTTTCACGCTGGGGTTGTCCATGCCAACTTCCTCTGAGCCGCTAGACGACGGGTCAAACTGCAAGATGCATGAGGATCCTCCATACACCACATCATCCTCCATGCCGGACCGATTGCATAACACTACCGTTGTCTTGTGATTTTTTTTGGGAAGCATGTTGTTCGGATGCGACAAGTATGGGAAAAACCGTGTAATCCAATAATCCACAAGCGACTGGGACGGCTTCCATGGATCGGAGACATACTTTGCATTCTCGAACAAACTCCGCAAAGGGCTTTCTTTGGTTTCTTTGGTTTCTTTGGTTTCTTTGGTTTCCGTCTCCAGCTCGGCGCTCCCTTGCTTGGAATTGATAAAGTCCGTGTACAACTTGGTAAGCTCTTGCTTCTCAGTTGAATTAAGGTGGTCCTGCACACAAGGCGAGTCGGAGCTGAGCCAGGCTGTTGGCACAATTATCAACGACGAATCATGCTCCCACGTCTTCAACGAAAACTCGAACTTGTTGAACGGCGCCTTGAACTGTTTTGGGTTTAAATCCATGCAAATGCCGATATTTGAAAGCACGTCCCCTCCGTTTTTGCCAGCGAAAGATAGGGTCACCGGCGGGAAGCTTTTGTCTGGATTTTCAGAGCATCCCCACACTTCGTCGGCCTCGTACATATGCGTCTTGCGGTAGTTGGTGATGAGTTTTCCTGATCTATCCACTACCATGGCGGAATTGTAGGTCGTGCCGCTGCAGGTTTCTGGGTACCCAATCACAGTGGTGCACTTGAATGTCGCCGAAAGCTCGTTGGCCACCTGGAACGAGCGCCCCTTCCCCTTTTGCTCCAAGTACGGCTCGAGATCCTTGGGGGAGTGAAAATTGTAGCCTGTTATGGAAAGCTCGGGCAACACCAACAAGTCAATCTCTCTGTTGCTTTCGGAGAGAAGCTTTTTGATTTTGGAGACGTTCTGCTCGACCCTGCCAATGACCGGGTTGAACTGGAGACATGCCACGCGTAACTTCATGGTGAGGTGGAAAGCGGAGCTGAGAAGCCTGAGATAGAGATAGCGTGTGTGCAGGTGCGGTGCACGGATTCAGAGATACCGGGACAGGCTAAAAGGGACAATGGACAGGCCAAGGGGATCAATGGAGGCCAAGGGGATCAATGGAGGCCAAGGGGATCAATGGAGGCCAAGGGGATGTAGTCCCAATCGTTAAAAAGTAATTCTCCTTTTGGTGGTTTCATGGTAGATTCCTCTCTGCAAACCCCTCACGTCTCCTCGAGCCCCGGCATTCCCTGGAATAGCTTCCCATAACACGGAGAGCTCTTGTCATTGAAGTGCTCGTACGGCGTGTCGGGAGGCAAAAACGCCCCGCACACATTGCAGAAGAAAGAGTAGCAGGCCAGGCATTTCATTTTGTTGCAGCCGTCCAGACGCTGGATCACCAAGTCGCAGGTCGGGCACTTGGAAAAGTCGCCATCGGTGATGAGCTGCAGAAACAAGCGGTCCATTTTGTCCATGTCGTACTCCAACGCGAGTTTCCGCAAGAGGTCCAAGCCGTAGGTGCGGCGAAGCAGCTCCTTTTGGGCCGCATTTTCCGGAGTCTTTGGTGCTGCCCACACGTCTAGCTCCTCCTCAGAGATGCCGAAGTACTGGCGTTTCTCCCGCACGCCCGTGCACACGCGTGTCTTGCTGTGGTTGGACTTCCGGCAGTTGTTGCAGAACGCATAGCCACACTTCCGGCACACCACCAAAAGGTCGTTGACGTCCGGCCGGAAGATCATGTTGGTGCAGGCGTTTCCCGCACACGTGACGATGCGGGCGGGAAAGAGCTTGGCCATCAAGCTGTGCTGGTGGTCGAGAAAAAGGCCTAGGTACTTGTCGTAAGTGTCCCTCGGGGCTTTTGCGCTGGCCCTAGGGTAGTCCAAGATGCGGCGCAAGTCGTCGAGCAAAATGGGCGGCGTCATGAGCTTCTTCTTGAACTCCTCGAAGTCGAAGTCGCTGCAGATGCGCTGGCTGATGTGGGAGGCCCGCTCCGAGGCTATCAGCTTGGAGCACTGGAAGTCCGGGCAGTGCACCTTTTCGACGTTGGCGTCTTCGATGAGGCTGACGAAGAAGTCGCCCAAGCACGCCATGCAGAAGACATGCCTGCACTGGGGGAACCGGAAGCTCTGCAGACCAAAGGCGTTTTCCTGGCAAATGCCACATACAAACGTCAGCGAGTTGAATAGTGCGTGGGCCTGGCTTTTGTCGGAGCTGATAAGGAGGTGCATGAGTTCGGGGTTGGGGCCGAGGTCCACTTTGGCGGGTCCCTGGGATAGGACTATGGAGTGCTGGGGCGGGTGGGAGATCTTAGGCGGATCGTGGCAGGTTTGCAACAAAGCCATGGGCTCCCCCACCCGCTCGTGGAGGTGGTCGACCATGGCAAAAAGCACCTGGTACTTTGTGTCGAACCAAAGCGCACGGAGCTCTTCCTCTAGCTCGTGCCTCACCTCCTCCAGCAAGATGCTTGATTGCACGCGGATCTCGGGGCACTCTTCGTACGGATACAAGGAGGGGAGCAGGAACACAAGCTCAAGAGGCGGCAAGTGGTGGAGCTCGTGCGAGAGAACGGAGTTGGAGACGGTGATGGGAGTGTCGAGGGCCATGGGCACACGCACCACGCCACCATACCTGTCGAGACAGTCGGAGCTCAGCAGCGAGTGGGCAGTGTTGTCGGCGCACTCAAGTACGCTGTCGTCCGATAGCGTGAGGGTGTCGTCATAGATGGCCTTGAGGGTGGTTAGTTCTTCAGCACGGAGATCCATGCTGGGATAGTGGGTGCGGAGAGAAGACATGCTGCAGGCCTGCAGACAAGACAAGAGACAAGAAGACAAGACAAGAGACAAGGCACAAGATATCAAGATATCAATGGAGGATGATCTTGGCCGGCATACAAACCTGGCCTTGGACGGTCTGGCTCAGAACTGGGCTGGTGTGGAGTTTCGGTTAGTTAAGAGATAAGTAGGTGACCCACTAATATGACAACATGTCGGACCTGATACTGACTACGTTTTTGAATGTGAGATTAGAGATTTTGAAATGTGGTCTTGATCATACACTTCTATGAGTAACATTTAAACTGTGGGTGCTTTTATGTAACTTTAGAACTAGGTTATGTGATAAGGTCCTTCAAGAAGGTCAGAAGCTAAGCTCCACCGATACAGATACGCTCATGTTCACAAAAATAAATAGCCTATAATCATTTATCCATTATGATGTTTGAGAATGCAAAAATGTATGTCTTCCTTAGACCTAGGCTATTTCAACCCGGAGATGTAGATGAGTAAGAATATACCTCACTCATATCCTTATAGCAGGAATATAGGCACACCGATATGAATTGGATCAAATAAAGCATGGAACCACATTGGTATTAAACACAATACCAGTCACACCTTGTGATAAACCTATATGAATAAGAATACCTGCTTGGTATGTCCAATACCTAAAGTGTAAAACTATACACCAAACGACCAAACCACACTAAAATTATTCAAGCCAGAATCAAGTTGTCGTACACCGGAACGACAAACCAGTTGACTTTCGTCTTTGATTATAACTGCAAGACTCCAAGGTGTAGTACGAGGCCAGATTGATCCGAATATTGGAGTTTGATGAAAGTGGTTTAGGTCTGAGTACTGTTGCTAGTGTGGTTTAAGTTGTTCTAAGACACACTGTAACTGTGACTGTGCTGGTCGGAGAGAATATCGCTTAGTTTCTTATGAACGTGTATGTAGACGGATATCTTTAGTATTTGTTTCTAAGATGTGAATTTAGTGAAAATATGTAGAGTATATCCCGGCAATGACTTTATCGCTCTGATATTGGAAAGTATAGATTTGTTCTGGACCGATTACCCTCGAGCCATGTCGAGCATGTAGTTTCTTCTTATATTACCCGTTTCTTTCTATCTTGATATGATCTTATTGTGAACGTGATCTACAAGATCATTTAGGGACTGCTGATTGCCAAAAAATTGAATTCTTCTCAAAATTGCAATACTTTAGACCAATTCGGGACATTGATAAGTTTTCTGGGCATTGGCGCTTTTTCGAGGAACTGTTTCTCGCCGCTCCTAAGGCCGATTCACTCCGAACATCAGTAAATTTGGCAATGGTGAGAATGAAAAGAAGCTTGTCTTTCTCTTGAGCCAACCTAGAATATCACCAGACTTGAGTTGCGCCAAACGTAGAGCAGGCCCTGAGTTTCGAGAGACGATGATAATATGCCTGCAATTCTCGAGGGAGAAAGATGATTGCTCAGCGTATCCAAAAGCTTGGAACGGAACTCGAAAATATCAGACTTCAAAGTGGCCATTTCTCACAAATTAATTTGCATTCCTTGAAAAGTGCACGGGTGTCTAAGGAAGAAGACACTACTTAGATGATGATTATCCTGAAGTTGAATACGTTTTGCGGCAAGACATTAATTCAAAATAATTATTGGACACTTATCAATATGCTGAGTTTACTTAAATACTATTAGACATGTACGATAAAGCTCGCCAAAGAGTATGAAGCGTGACGGAGAGTAATCCGAGTATTCTTGACTTTGCAGACAGCAAGCTGGAATATGGCGCAGGACTTTTCATGTCCTGGAGATGGCAATTCTGTCTAATTAATCTGCGGACTACTGTATTATTACTTGATTCGTCGAGCGATGAAGTGTGTATTATCTTGATAAAAGAGCTATGGGTCTTTACCTCCTGTCTCATAAATAACAAAGATTTATTCTAAACAAAGAGATTTATTCTAAGAGTTGTTGGCAATTATGTAGGAAACACGATATTATGGACATTACTGCGAAAACGGAAAACAACCACTTGGTAGAGGAGCACGGACATAGGAAATCGACTACCTTATTTGTCTTACAAAGATGAAAAGAGTCTTTTGCATACTATTCTGTGTACTTTTGGTACAGAGTCTTAGTGTTAGTCTTGCAAAGCTCCGTTAGCTGTGTCAGCATACTTACTCTTAACAAAATAATCAAAAATGCCAGTCACCATCGCTAAATGCTTCTCTGCTATGTGAAAGCAGAAAGTGATTAGAGCCTTGTTAGCTATAGTTTTGACCCTGTTTGCTATTTGGTGTTCCAACTACAAAGCTAACCTTTGAGCTTACCCAGAATTATTTGTCTGGTAAAATCCGCAAATGTAAGATGCCAGCATTTATGTCATTAGACTACTTTAAATGTGTTAACCAGAGCTGTTCATACCACCCATATACATCCATTGAGTCTACCATACTAGCTAAAGAAGGCTAGTAATCACTTTAATATCAACAGCTTTTATCTGTCCAACTGCTGCCCAGCTTTACATTTTTATTACGCAAAAAGATCTTCAAAGCAACATGAGAGGTACCACTACATCGCAGAAATCAACAAATTCATGCTAGAATTGTCATAAGCCAGAAGTACATGCGCAAAGAGTAACATTATAGACAACAATTATCAGTTTTCTATCAACACATGTTATACCCCTTCATTCTCCAACGAATTGAAATTACCCAATTAAAATAATAAAACTTCTTCAGAAAGCAGTACTCGGAGAACATCTCTCAATTGCCTTTGAGATACGGTGCAAACCCCCACCAAAAGCCCGCCCAGGCTTTTGTCTCTCAAGGAGAGTTGCCATTCAAAGTTGTTCAGTCTTTTCAAGAAGAAGCGTGCGACGAGCGAAAAAGGGCATGTGGAGGACGACATCAAGACCACGCCGGACCAGCCAAAGGCCGAAAAAGCCGTCGAAAAGAAGCCGCTGGTGGAGACCCTCAATAAGCCGTGGGAAGACTATCTATACTATCTATACTATCTATCTATATTATCTTACCATACTATCCATACTATCCATACTATACCACATCCATACTATACCACATCCATACTATACCACATCCATACTATACCACATCCATACTATCCATACTATCCATACTATCCATACTATCCATACTATCTATACTATCCATACTATCCATACTATACCACACCCAAACACTATACATACAAACACGTTCTCCCCCACTCAATTTCCCTTGCCCACTATGTCGGTCATGCTCTTGAGCGTGTTCTCCAAGGTCGTCTCCAAGTAGTGCTGCTTGGTCTTCAACAGCTTCTGTGTCTCCAAAACGCCTTCTTGTCGCTGTCAATCTGCGCCAAGTAGTCGGACACTGATCCGAAATGGGTGGTACACGACCCATGACTACCAGGATACCTTCCCTAGTCGATTAGACTAACCGGCTCGCCTGGTCCGAGACTCGGGATATCAGCCCGAGTCGGTCGAATAGCCCCCGCCGGATCAGCGGAAAGGGGCTGTCCAAATAATTATATAAACCCCGGTCCTCGCCTTCAATGGCAGGACCATCAACGAATAAACACTTGCTTAACATAAGACGTTACTAAAGAATCTAACAATATCATCCTTAGTTTATACTGACACTGTACAAAGTCTGAAAACAAGTTTCCCAGTATTTATCCATTAATCAAACACCTAGTTCCATAGAATTGTTATTGAAACACTGTCGTGTGTCAAAGACTGCATAACTAAATGACGAGGTGTGTGTTCGGGTCTGGACCCACATAAACTTCCAAACAGACGGTATGCACAGGACATCTACACCATATCAGAGGACCCGGGACGGTTCGGAGACAGCGCCCTAGCGCCAGGGCCAGCTGGGTCCAACGCAGATCACGTGACCAAAGCGTTCCGGCGATACACACTGGTGCCGAGGATGGCTCCAGTGCATGGAGTGAAGACGAGGCTTAGGGCATTACGTTACACTATCGGCTTCAAGGCACGTCGAGAAACCACCTGAACAATGCACCGATCAACCACAATCCGAGTTAATCAGACATCGACAATCAGGTGTAGTGATCTAGAGAGTATCGATTCTAGAGTGTCGATTCTAGAGAGCATCGATTCTAGACAATTCCACTCATTATAGACAGGAGCCTCCACAAGACATGCAGTCCAACCTCAATCTGGCTGATCGACCACACTCGCCCAGCAGGCATGACTTGTGGGGACGACCCCGCGTCGCATGCAGGACGCCATGCACCAGGTCAGGCATCAGGTGAGCATTGATCAGGCAATATAAATAGGGTGATCACCACACTAGCCCCATACTTCAGATAAACACCAAAACCACTTCAGATAACCAATTAGTTGAATCCAAGACCAACAGATAACACCAATAAAAATCACTGCAATGACCAGAACCAACAAATGGACAGTCCACGAAAAGCAGTCGGAGCCCCGCTACTTCACCCACAACGGCCACAATGACATGAACCCCAATCATGTGAGCAAAAATGGATCAGGCAAGTTCAATTGGGGAAAGCCCGGCGACGAGTTGATGGACGAGGACTTGGAGGAGCTCGGCCTTGGTGCAGGCAGACGGAACTCCAATCACAACGGGCACGAGCAGAGCATGCGGGAGAAGGCCATGGCGTGTGAAAGCCAACTAGACATATAGCCTAATAGAAGTAAGGAGCAGTATAGTAGAGTATGTTCATCTCTTGTCAGTCCGTGTATCTCTTGATCTCTTGTCAGTCCGTGTATCTCTTGATCTCTTGTCAGTCCGTGTATCTCTTGATCTCTTGTCTGTAGTCATCAGTCGTCAGTCCTCTCTCGTCTCCTAATGGCCGTTCTCCGCCTGCTTCAACTTCTCCTCCACCTCCCCCTTCCAGCCCTTGCGCTTCTGGCGCTCCTCGTACGCCTTCTTGTTGCTCAAAACCCGCTCCACAATAAACTCCGTGTTCATGTGCGAGTACCGATGGTCTGGCAACTGCTCAAACTCCCCCACGCCGCCATACACAGAGCTGGCGATGGGCGTGGGCCCGTGCACCACACTCTCCACCCGGCCAGGCAAGCCCTCCAAGAACCCCGCGCTGGGCTCGTACGGCGCCCCCACCACGAGCGCGTCCACGTACCGGCATTGGAGCACGCAGAGGCACCGCTCAAAGAGATTCATGATCGGGTAGTTGAGGCCCTTGTGCAGGTTGACCACGTGGTCTTCGTGGATGCCCACCACCACTGCTAGCTTCTTCGCCTGCGCACGTTCCGCAGCCAAGCGCAACGCCTCGATGTGGCCCGGGTGGAAGAGGTCGAAGCCCCCGTCGATGTACACCACCCCGTTCACTAGGCGTTCCTGCAGCGAGGTGCCCGCCTGCACCACGGGCTCGAGCCGGACTCCGCCGCTGCCCGAGGCCCCGTGGACCACGTACACACCGGCGCCTGCACGCAACCCCGACGAGTCGCTGGCGTACCTCCGGAAGCTGTCCATGTCCCCGAAGAGCGCGTGCTGCGAGCCGCTCTTTTCGAGCGGCTGGAAGTGGTGCGCCTTGTTCATCAACAACATGCGCCCCACCAAATCCGTGGTCAGAATGTTGGGGGTTCTCTTCACCACCACAAAGAGGCCCTTCTCCTTCACGTCTTTGTAGCAGTCTTCGCCATTGGCATCCGTGGTGATGTCGTCTCCATGGACCACGTACTTGCAGCCGTACTTGGCCATGAAGCCCGGCTCGGTGACGTACGGCGCGTTGCCCACGGCTTGCGTGCTCCATTTGCAAGCATTGACGGCGGCCATACGCTCGTCCATCTTCATCACGACGGGGCCCTTGTTGTGGAGGATTTCGGCGTCGGAGTGCACGCCCACATAGAGCTCCTTGCCTAGCTGGCGGGCCTGGAGCATGGCGCCTGCGTGGCCTGCGGTTAGTATGGAAGGAGACTTGGGGTCAGAGACACCGGAGGCCACGGACGGCCAGCGAGGGAAAAGCCATACCATGATGGGTGAAATCAAAGCACCCGTCGATCCAGATGCGCTCGTTTTCGATTCCCTCGGGTCTTTCGTACATGTTCTTGGGGAGATGGAGGCGCACGAGAATCTGTCTATACCAGGCCCGTGCACCACTCACCAGAAACCCGATTCAACACCGATCAACACCGATCAACACCGATCAACACCGATCAACACCGATCAACACCGATCAACACCGATCAACACCGATTCTATGCTATGCTACTCTCTCTGCTACCGGAAGCCGGACTGCTGCTCTCCCACGGAGAAGCCTCCTTTCCTCGTCTTGGATTGCTTGGGCCTCGTGACCGCCTGCTTAGGCCTCGTCACAGCCTGCTCCGGCCTCGTCACAGCCTCCTTCACCCCAACATACACAGGCTCCTGGCCGGCCGCCTGCTTCTTCAAAGTCTTCTCCATGTACAAGTAAATGAGGCCTGCGTTCCGCGTCAGAGCCCCGTACATCCACGAGAAGAACGCCCCAATCACCGGCGGCAACGAGATCAAGAAGTCCACGAGGATGTTCGCCTGGAGCTTCATCACGAGTTTCTCGGGGATAAACAACTCCGCCTGCGCTATGTGTATGAGCCGTGCGTGCACCGCATACATCACGACGGGCCCTAGTGCTGGCAAAAAAAACACCGCCAACGGCACGAGCCCGAGCCCACAGTCCATGCCAACACCGCACAGGCCCAAGAAACACTTATCGTGGACCCAGGCCTGCTTCCGGATTCGTTTCCAGGCTTTTTGCTGCTGTGGGTTGCCATTAAGGCGGCGGGTGTTGCCGTTTTCGTCTTCAAACGGGTTTATATGGTTGAAGTGTTCCTCGCCATACTCATTGTATTTGTCCATGACAAAGTCGTACCCGGGGAGATTCTCCAACTGCTCCAAGGCGGACATTTTTTTCAGCTTCACGGAAGAGTGGGGGCGAATTAGGAGCAAATGGCTAGATTGCAGCTTGTGAGTTGGTAATATGGCCGACTAGCTTCTTTGCTGGACTGTTTGCTTCTCTGATTGGCTGGACTGCTTGCTTCTCTGATTGGCCGGTGTGTTTCTTTGATTGGCTGGACTGCTTCTCTGATTGGTCAGGCAGTTTCAACTGATGCTATCATACAACTCCCGGTATCGTCAACAAATAGTCAATGGAGGCTGATGGGGTGTAGCAACTATGGTGGAGCTCTGCGCAGTGCCGATCGTGCCGATATGACGCGCCACTGCATACAGCACAGGCCAGACATGAACAACACTGACGAGCTGTGGAACTGCCTGGCGATTGCACAGCTAATGCGAGGAGAGGGTGCCTAATGGCCCGCCCCCCGCACCAATGCATGCCCTGGTCACATGTCCTGAACCTTCGATCAGTGCATAACGCTGGCTCAACTGCGCTTGGCTCACGTGACTCGGGTGGGCTGCACTGACCCCCCCGTCTCCTGCCGGCAAATCACACACTTCAGCTTTCCTGCTCTGAACCGGCCCATGAAGCACTCGCGGCAGAACACGTGCCCACATAGCGTCTTCACGGGGCTGGTGTACAGCGTCCTGCAGATAACGCACTTGAACGGAAGCTCCTCCGTTTTGTCTGTCTTTTTTCCGACCGTTTCCCACTCCTTTTCCACTGGCTTCTTGGCTTTCAGCTCGCCTCGAATATGCAAGAATTTGCACGTGTCGCCGTATCCGCAGTACCCGGTTTGCTGGAAATCTTTACACACGTCTGGTTGGAAGTCTGTGAGAGTGGTTACTCGGATGTTTTTGGGGGCGCCTTTTGGCCCCGACACTTTCTTAACCTTGGTAGACTCAGGGGCATCGGAATCTTCTTCTTCACGGTCTTTTCTGCGGTCTCCAGGCGAATCCTCAGTACCTTTGGGAGATTCCAGAGATGGCTTGAGCTCAGATGCGCTAGAAGCGGCCGTTTTGGACGGGACTTTTGGCCTCTTGGATATTTCTGTAGTGATGGATGTCACAGAGTCGGCATCTAGGTCATCCTCTGGGTTGCGCCGCTTTGCAGTGGTGGACTTGACGTTTCGCTTCTTGAACATAGTGGCGATGGTAGGGCGCGGCGGGCCTTCACCCGTACACCAGGTAGTGCGGGACTCAAACAAACGCTTACTGAGGGGCATCTGTACATGCACCAAGTATATGCCTGCTAGCTTATAGTCCCTGCAGGAGGGGTCCGCAGGCTGCAAATGGACGGCACGCCTTCGGATGCTGGTGGCTGTATGTGAGCTGGCCCCACCTTCTATAAACATATCTCTATCAGCATTTCGAAATTCAACAAATTCCGTGATAGTTTAGTGGCTAGAATTACCGCTTGTCGCGTGGTAGACCGGGGTTCAATTCCCCGTCGCGGAGCTTCTTTTTTCGCCCACTTGCGTGTGAGCCCTGCCAGGAACCTGTACTGCGCACTTTGACATCCTCTCTTCTCACCTTACAACTTTACAAGCCACTTGTTCCTCAGCCCGCCCCTTATGCTCTACACAGACTTGGGCCAGTTCCAATTGACGCCTGCTTGGATCCTATGGGCGCTTATTGCCTACTTCGTCATTCCCTGCACAGTGTACCTCACGGTCCCCTTTTTTATCCGCCGATCCCGCCCTGCCACCTCCAAAACCATCGCCATCTTTGTCCTCGGCGACTTGGGACACTCGCCTCGGATGTGCTACCATGCACTCTCTTTTTCCCGGCTCGGATACGCCGTCAATCTCTGTGGATACCTTGAAACAGAGCCGCCAGCGGCTGTTTTGGACGACGTCAACGTGGATATCCTTCCTATACGCGTGGTGCACAATACTCGAAAAATGCCATACCTTGCGTTTGCATTGGTCAAAATTGCCACGCAATTCGGCCAGCTATGGCACATTTTGGGCGCCATCCCTGGGTGCCTGCATATAATGCTCCAGAACCCCCCGGCCCTCCCTCTTTTGGCCATTTTGCTAGGGTACATTCGGCTTTGCAGCCCCCACACGAAGCTCGTCATCGACTGGCACAACCTCAACTACCTGATCTTGAATCTCCGCTACCGGAACGAGAAGCACACGATGGTTCGGCTCATGCGGCTCTATGAGCGCAAGTTAGGGAATAGCGCATGGCGCCACATCACGGTGACCGACGCCATGAAGAGGTTTTTGGTGGCAGAATTTGGAATCCCGGAGTCGGCGGTTTTTGTGTTGCATGACCGCCCAGGTCCCCAGTTCAGGCCTATAACCGGGAATGCCAAGAAAGAAGTTTTAGAGCACAACATTTTCGCTGGAATCGACATGCAAGAGCGCCGCATTTTGGTGTCGTCGACGTCGTTCACACCCGACGAGGACTTTGCCTCTTTGGTGCATGCACTTCGGGCGTACGAGGCTTCCGACGCCCCGCCGCTTTTAGTTATTGTCACTGGAAAAGGCCCTATGAAGGCGGAGTTCTTGGAGAACGTCGCGCAGTGTGGTATGCAGAAAGTGGTGGTGCGCTCTGCTTGGCTCTCGGCCGACGAGTACCCTGCGGTGTTGTCAGTGGCCGATTTGGCGGTGTCACTTCACACGTCGCTGAGCGGGTTGGACTTGCCGATGAAAATCCTCGACTTTTTTGGAGTGGGCGTTCCTGTGGTGACGTTGGACTTTGCAGCCATTGGCGAATTGGTCAGTGATGGTGAAAACGGGTTAGTGGTTAAAAAGAGCCATTTGCACGAGGCAATTATCAACGCATTGCTGGACGAGGTGCTTTTGGCCAAGTTGAAGGCTGGTGCCTTGAAGGAGAGTGACAGGCGGTGGGACGAGAACTGGAACTGCGTCTTAGGGCCAGTTTTCGAGACGTGATGGTTCTATGGAGACGAAAATCGAGAGTCAAACCAAGGGAGTTCGAGTTCTGGATTACCAACAAGGATAACCGGAGGTGATGGGGAAGATACTGACTTTATTATGGAGAAGAGCCTCAGATCTAGCCTTAGGCTGAGACTAACAAGATACAAGGATAATTCGGGCATCATGAGGATATGTCATTGATTACCAAAGGTACTCAAAAGACTTAAGCTTGCAGAAGAGGCATGAGTGGGTTGCTCGGTACTGACAATACGAAAATGTGAGTCATGAGGCTTGAGTTAAGGCTCTAGGTACTTCGTTGAACCTCCTTTCGAAAAAATCAAGTCTGTCAAAGCTTATATTGATCCATGCTGATCGGTTCAGGAAGTAATTCAATTCCTATCCAATCTGTCCTTTCCTATCCAATCTGTCCTTTCTATTTCAATCTGTCCTTTGATTGCACTTGCTCATACTGCTGGGCCTTGTGGCCAAATAAATCGTCACCAGGCATTCCGACGACAGAGTTAACGTGATCAAGAAGTCTACTATGGATATTTTCTGTGGAGTATCTGAAAAAGTGTGCTTAGCTGCAGTCATTATCACAGGTACCATGCCGGCAGCACTGTTATGCCTGCCTCGATGGCAATCCGTTGGATGCCTCCCCCTTCTTAGCTATGACATAGGGTGAAAGTGCCCAAAGTGAGAGACAACTGTCACTAGATAACGTTGGGGAACGTCTGAGTCATTTTCTGGCTCCATTGCTCGATGGGGTGTTGAAATTCTGTCGGTGTCTACTACAGAGGCAACACGCAGTGAGCTTCAGAATGGCATGAACATGATACATCTACAAGTTATGATGAATCAAATGAGTGATACTATCTGAACGGCAGCATTCCAGGCCAAAGACACTGCAATAACGGTCGTTTGCTGACCCGCCTACGGTTAACACCTTTGCTAAGCAACTAAGGGTAGCATAGCTTTGGTGTGATTTACCTAAAAACTAGGGTATCGTGGAGATGGCCAAATCCGACCAGGCTTTGAGAAGACGACGCGTATTCGCTGGACGAAAGCTGGTACTACGTCTTGTCATCAATCAGAGACAAGGAATGGCCTAAGGCATGCCGTGAAGATATCAGTGAGTTGTCTACGATACAGAATTGATAGGTTATTCACGGTATCAGTGGGATGAAGCTCTAGAAGCTCTAGAAGCTCTAGAAGCTCTCAATCAGGATCTTAAGTCAAAAACATGTCATCAACACCAAACAAGATACAATTCCCGTATCATTCAAATCAACTGTTCTGTGGTTCAAGACCAGCAATCAGCACTCTACCATAAAGTACCAACCATGTACTCCATACCGACGCTATGCCAGACCTCGCCACTACCTCCGGTCTTTCTACCATTCTCAATCCTGTCAGCTTGAGATAAACTCCAGCAAAAGTCTCCAGCAAAGGTCTTCACCAAAGGTCTTCACCAAAGGTCTTCACCAAAGTCTCCACTTCCGAGCGTCTTTAGCGTTCTACCGCCACTGTCAGCCTTACGTTCAGCTTCTCTTTGGTAGACAGAGTCAAGTTCGCCTCGTCTTTCGCTGGAAGGCGGGTGCAGATGTGAGGTGTGATTGAACAGATTGGGCTGCTGTAGCTATCAATGGGCTGCTGTAGCTATCAATGGGCTGTTCTAGCTATTCTGACTGGAATGAACTCTGGTGCCGTGCTGTATGAGTGCGATGCAAGTTGGTTGAACCCAGAGTTACTGGTTGTAGTCTGTGTTATGGCTTTGCAGCGAGATACTGATTATGTGGGATACTGAGTACATTGTACTAGTGCCTAGTGAGTAGAGTACAAATTACTGTTAGCAGTTTGGTTGTGTAATAGGACTTAACGCAGAACTAGTACGATGTGCACACTCTATTATCGTGTTTATTGTGTACTCTAGGCTCATGATCTCTATTTACTACACCTCTTTCTACCTCTCTACTCTTATCCACTTATACTCTGTGCTCTAATATGATCCGAACGCACCATGAAGCTTGTCACGGCTTGCACTTATTTGTAGACATTGCAGAATGTCCTAGCCGGTCTGACTCCGATGAAGGTAGGAATGGTGGATCGTCAAACAAGAGTCAACAGGAGGGTGTGAAGGTTGAGCTGTCTTCTGTCTTTTTTCTGTCTTCTGTCTTTTTTCTGTCTTCTGTCTTTTTTCTGTCTTCTGTCTTTTTTCTGTCTTCTGTCTTTTCTCTGTCTTCTGTCTTTTTTCTGTCTTTTCTCTGTCTTTTCTCTGTCTTTCTTCTGTCTTTCTTCTGTCTTTTCTCTGTCTTTTCTCTGTCTTTCTTCTGTCTTTCTTCTGTCTTTCTTCTGTCTTTCTTCTGTCTTTCTTCTGTCTTTTCTTTCTCTTTTCTGCTTTTCTTCTCTCTTCTCTTCTCTCTCCCCTCCCTCTCTTCTCCTCACCAAACCTCTATCCCCCTCGGCAAACAGAAGCCCTCGATTAGCCCCCGCATCAGCTGCACATGTCCCCGCCAGTCACAGATACCCTCCCAAATGGCGGCCGTGTCCGGCACCGAGCTCACCTTTATGACCGTCGCCTGCGTGTTGATCTCGGCCTCGAGCACCTGAACCAAGCACACACACCGCGTGACATTCCCCTTCTCGAGCAACTCCCCGAGATACGCCTTGAACATGGCCACGTCCTCCACATGCGGCCCCTCCTGCAGAACCGACTGCTGCACCCAGCGTCGTAGCTGCTCCACCACCGCATGGTACGGCTGCGGCTCGCCGTTGAACGGAGCATACGGCACGAGCCGGGCCTGCTGCCGGAGCCACGCCGCGGACACGACTCTCTGCCTTATGCTGCGCTCGCGCTGGTCTTTCTTCTCCATCTTCTCCTTCATGGACACGAACCCGAGCTTCTGGTGCTTTCTATGGCGGTCCACGTCCTGCATGAACTCCTCCCGGATCATTGTGGGGAGTTCCTTCAACACCTCGGCGTCGTAGTCGGCCCAGGAGGTAGCGTGGTGATCGAGCCTCTGTTTCTTCGACGACTCCCTGCTTTTCGTTGGCGGCTCCCTGCGTTTCTTTGGCGACTCCCTGCTCTTCTTTGGCGACTCTCTGACCTTGAGCGTCTTGAACTGCCCGTTCGCCTGGCTCGGGAACACCTGCTGGTAGTACACTTTGCCGTCGCCGGCAGACCGGCGGCCCGGGCTGGAGGGCCGCTGCGCGGACACCGGGATGCCTCTTCGGCGGAGCTCCTTCTTGAGCTCGCCCTGGATCTCCGCCGGTAGCTCGCTGAACACCTGCCAGTCGATGGACTGCGCGCCGGTGACTCTCTCTGCAAACAGCCAGTCCTGCGAGTTTTCGCTTTGTTCCGGTTGTGGCTTCAGGCGCTGGCGCCTTTGAAAGTCCAAGCGGCGCTGGCGCTGGCGCTTCGTCTCGTCGACGTCCTCCAACTTGGCCACCGTCACGGACACCCCCCGGAGCTCGTGCACCGGAATGTTCAACATGCGAAAGAGAGACTTCATCTCCAGCCCCAAGATCCCCCAGTCGTTGGTGGCCACGCCCAACGACGCCGACTTGGAGAAGAAATTGACCTTGCCGAGGCCCAAATACTTGGGCGTGACCCTGGGAGCGTCGGGCGTTCTCCGGGCCAACTTCAACGTGACGGCTGCCCCACACACACCCAAATCGATCATGCGGGAGTGGAGCTCCTTGGCAAGGTTGACGAGAAACGTCTCGGCCTGCAGCTGGGTGTCGAAGCGGATGCCGTAGTTGACGTCCACGGACACGCTTTTGCGGCCGAGGGCGTCCTTGGACGCAGCGTCGATGTGGATCAGCGTGTGGTCGATGCCGCGGCAGTTGTCGTAGACGCGAGCAGCGGTTTTGTCGCCCAATATGTTGGCGAGACGGGCGGGGCCAAGGCCGCGGACGTGGCTCGATAGAATCGGGGCGTCCGGGGCGAAGCCGGCGTCGGTTTCGTGGAGAAACTGCGCCAATTTGTTGTGGAGGCCTCTGCCGACGCCCGGCAAGTCGGTGAAGGGCACCAGGTCGACGAAGGCCTGCGCGTTGTTCAACACCGTGTGCACGCCGTCGGGCTTGGCCTTCTTGGTGGCCAACTTCGCCAACAACACGTTGTGGGCGGCGCCGATGCTGACGGAGCAGCCGGTGAGGGCGAGCACGTCGCGGCGGATGTCGGCACAGAGCCGGGCGACGTTTTCCTCTAGCAGCAGCTCGAGCGAGCCTGTGGCGTGGCACGCGTCCGTGGCGTCCACCAACGCCTCGTCGATCAGCACCGGGAAGATGGAGTGGAAGCTGCGCCGGCCGAGCAAGTAGCTGTAGAAGTCGTGCGACACCTTCTCGTAGGCGTCGAAGTCGTAGTCCACCACCTGGAGCTGCGGGCAGAGCGCCCGGGCGGCACCAAGCCACATGCCGTTGCGGACGCCAAAGCCTCGGGCCACGTAGTTGCAGCTGGCCACGTCGGACGAGGCGCCGCCGTGCGACACAGCCACGGGGACGGCCGAGAGGTCCACGGCGGGGAGGCTGCGGGCGGAGGCCGAGACGAAGAAGCAGTCGAAGTCGATGTGAAGGATCACGGGCTGGTGGGACGAGGGGTTGGGCGGCGGACGGAGGCCTTTGGCTATGAAGCGCAAGAACTTGGCGCGCAAGTCGGCTTTCCAAGCGCTGAGGTGGTGGAGCCTGGAGTTGGCGAAGAAGTGCTTGAGGAAGAGGGGATGCTTTGCGTCCATGTGGGCGAAGGCGGATCTGGGGCGGGCTCTGTTGAGCTGGGAGAGGGCATGCTTTTGGGCTTGACCAAGGGTAGGGTCAAGATCTGGGACATGATCTTGATCTGGAACATGATCATGTTCATGGTGATCATGTTCATGGTGTCCTTTCTGGTGCTCTTTCTGATGTTCTTTCTGATGTTCTTTCTGATGTTCTTTCTGATGTTCTTCCTGATGTTCTTCCTGATGCTCTTCCAGTAGCTCTTCCTGTTGTTCTTCCTGAAGCACTTCCTGTAGCATCTCTTCTTGTAGTAGCTCTTCCTGTAGCTCTTCCTGTAGCTCCTGATGCTCTTCCGGTAGCTCCTGATGCTCTTCCTGTTCTAGTTCCACACCCACTACCCCAAACCCTAGCCGTCGCTGGTGCGGCTCAATGTCCTCAATCAACCGGTACCCCCTCCAATCGAGAAGCCGCCCCGCAGCCACACAGTCCACTACCCACTGCGCCCGCACCACACGGTAGTTCTTGAACTGGATGCGCTTGCGCGGCGTGAGCCGGTCACACACTATGTGCGTGGCCGCGCCCTTGTTCTGGAGATGCGAGAGAAACACGCCGCCGTGCAACACTACGGTCTTGTGGATGGCGTCGAGCGTCGGCACGGTGTTGCCGTTGACGAAGATGGAGCAGTGGGCGAAGATGGGCGCGAGTGCCGGGAGTCCAAGGCTCTGGCGCCGTGCGGTTTCCCAGCGCATGTACTCGTGGTCGGCCAAGAGTTGTTTTTTGTGCTTGTTTTGGAAGTAAGTTTGGTGGTCGCCGAAGGCGTGCTGGGGGCCCACGGCGCCGAAGGGGGAGGGGGGAGGGGACAGAGACTGGGACAGAGACTGGGACAGAGACTGGGACTGAGACTGGGACTGAGACTGGGACTGGAAATGGGAAGGGGAAGTTGGCATCCGCTCAATCTCTGACACACCTGCCAAGCTGTCCAGGCCTGTGCCCATGTCGTCGTCGGTGGCAACAAGTGCTAGCTGGTTCCTGGCTATACTAGTTGAGGAGTCGCTCTGGGGGGACTGGGGGGACTGGGGGGACTGGGGGGACTGGGGGGACTGGGGGGACTGGGGGGACTGGGGGGACTGGGGGGACTGGGGGGACTGGGACGACTCTTTCTGCGACAAGGTGCCCGCGTTGGTAAGCGGAAGCTTCAAGAGAGCCAGGTCGAGCCCATCGTCAAACGGATCCGACCCGAGCGACGACACAGACACCAAGTGGGCGTCGGTGGGCGTGGACGTGGCAGCTGGCACCTCCTGCGAGAGCGTGTGGATGTGGGAGAGGAGCTGCAGGTTGTCCAACAGCTGGAGAAACGTGTGGTACTGCATGGCAGGCTGCCCTCATGGGTGGTCGGGCTGTGTGGGCTGCGTGGTCTGTGTGGGCTGCGTGGTATGTGTATGGGCTGGGTGGTTGGGATGTGAAGGTGATGATGTCTGGCGCGCCTGCACGCGCGTCTGCTTGCATTCGCTTGCATACCGAGTCAACGCTCCCGCAGAATGTAGCATGAGCTAACAGCTAGTGCACATGTCACCATACACGGCCTTTAGTAGCACGTGTGAAGTTTGCTAGGCACACTACTCATAGGAATACCACCGGACGGAAACCGAATGCCGAACCCGGATGCCGAACCCGGATGCCGAACCCGGATGCAGTGTCACCATTTTGACTTCTATGGAACCCGCACGTGCATTTTACGAACTAATATTCAATTGAACAGTATTCTTAGTGTTTCATCAGCACTTCTCGGTGCTCCTAGCCTCAAGCTTTCTCACCACTGTGGTCTGTATAACAACCATATCAGGACGCCAAAAGTATGTCCAACATGACTTATGGCGAGTGACCCTATCCTGCTTGGCCACTGAAGTCTTGGATACGAATGCAATGTCGGTACGACACTGGGCAATATGAAAAACGTAGTTCTTTGAAGGTGGTGCCTCTGGATGGAAGATGACGGGATGAGGAGTAAGGTGCTGAGCAATTGCACAAGCGGCATGATCTAGGGTATGCTGGAGTTCAGTTTCGGGTTTTAGGCCTTACCAGTGGCTCGTCTGCACACGCTCCTTCATGTTATCCTTCATTCTCCTTCATTCTCCTTCATTCTCCTTCATTCTCCTTCATTCTCCTTCATTCTCCTTCATTCTCCTTCATTCTCCTTCATTCTCCTTCATTCTCCTTCATTCTCCTTCATTCTCCTTCATTCTCCTTCATTCTCCTTCATTCTCCTTCATTCTCCTTCATTCTCCTTCATTCTCCTTCATTCTCCTTCATTCTCCTTCATTCTCCTTCATTCTCCTTCATTCTCCTTCATTCTCCTTCATTCTCCTTCATTCTCCTTCATTCTCCTTCATTCTCCTTCATTCTCCTTCATTCTCCTTCATTCTCCTTCATTCTCCTTCATTCTCCTTCATTCTCCTTCATTCTCCTTCATTCTCCTTCATTCTCCTTCATTCTCCTTCATTCTCCTTCATTCTCCTTCATTCTCCTTCATTCTCCTTCATTCTCCTTCATTCTCCTTCATTCTCCTTCATTCTCCTTCATTCTCCTTCATTCTCCTTCATTCTCCTTCATTCTCCTTCATTCTCCTTCATTCTCCTTCATTCTCCTTCATTCTCCTTCATTCTCCTTCATTCTCCTTCATTCTCCTTCATTCTCCTTCATTCTCCTTCATTCTCCTTCATTCTCCTTCATTCTCCTTCATTCTCCTTCATTCTCCTTCATTCTCCTTCATTCTCCTTCATTCTCCTTCATTCTCCTTCATTCTCCTTCATTCTCCTTCATTCTCCTTCATTCTCCTTCATGTTCTCCTCCATGTCACAGGTACATGCCAGAGCAAGTGCGGTGTAGCACCTAACGAGTACAAAAATCACCTATAGTCAACTCTGGCCGGTCCCGGAGATTGGTGCAACATTCTCATGGCGTTCTGAATTATTTCCATCCCAGCTTGGAGTGTGGACTATAGGTTATTTCAGTAAGTGTGGCTGCGGTATGTTCTGACCCCATCCCATGTTCTACGTGGTTCTACTTGTCTGTTTCAGTTCTAGCATGACATCTGGACTTACCGAACTATATTTACCTGGAAACGGATACTGCCAAAAGCAGAAGGAGATTGCACACCAGCACTTCAAGAAGAGTAGGTAGGAGATTTCTGAGCAAACTGCATCAGCGGGCCAACCAGAAGGCTACCATCTGATCTAGAGGCTGACATGCTAGGTCCACGGCCAAGGTAGAGATAAATAGAGAGAGAGAGAGAGAGAGAGATAGAGAGAGAGATAGAGAATAGAGAATAAAAAACAGAATACAGAAGTAGTTGAGAATTGATGATAGAAATTGATGGTAGAAATTATTGATAGAAATTAAAACTCTTGTTTTGTTTGCTGTCTCCTCTGTGATCTAGGTATGTAAATAGAGATATCTGTCTATAGGTAGATAGTGATAGTAGATAGTAGAGTAGATAGTAGATAGTAGAGTAGATAGTAGATAGTAGAGTAGATAGTAGATAGTAGAGTAGATAGTAGAGTAGATAGTAGAGTAGACAGTAGAGTAGATAGTAGAGTAGATAGTAGAGTAGATAGTAGAGTAGATAGTAGAGTAGATAGTAGAGTAGATAGTAGAGTAGATAGTAGAGTAGACAGTAGAGTAGATAGTAGAGTAGATAGTAGAGTAGATACTACATACTAGATATAGATAGATAAATAGGTAGATGGGTTCATCCATAGTCGACTAGGCATGTCATCTGGTCAACTAGCTAAAATTAATGATAGAATTAATGATAGAATTAATGATAGAATTAATGATAGAATTAATGATAGAATTAATGATAGAATTAATGATAGAATTAATGATAGAATTAATGATAGAATTAATGATAGAATTAATGATAGAATTAATGATAGAATTAATGATAGAATTAATGATAGAATTAATGATAGAATTAATGATAGAATTAATGATAGAATTAATGATAGAATTAATGGATACACATTAGTAGCAGAAGATACTCTTTTACATGTTAGTGGCGTATGCCATGTCTACCCTGCACACCACCTACCAGCGACATGTACATTTCGAGACATCAACACAGTCTGGCTCCACTACAGTCTGGCTCCACTACAGTATTGACAGTTCTCGCATGGTGATAGGCCGCCGGGCTAAAGCTTGACATTATACTGTCAACTTAATTATCTCTGTAGTGAGCTTTTATCATCACCAGTCTGCTCGATGCATCCGCCATCCTTGAAACGCCCACTAACTGATCTTTGATTTAATGAGCTTTGTTAAACGATTTTGTCGCCCGTACATAACCTGTTAATTATCAGACTTGTCATCCCTAACAACATACCGCCATACCGCCATACTGGTAACGCCATGATAGACTGTGAAGCAGAAGTGTGAGCAATGGTAGGAATTTGCAATATGCTAGAATTACCAAACTGTAGCACTGTCTACGGACCAACGGCCTGTCTAAGCAAACGGCCTGTCTAAGCAAACGGCCTGTCGGACCAACGGCCTGTTGAGATCGAAACGCTGTGCTAGGTCAACGGCTGTCTGGAGACAGTTGGTTCCAGGAGGCTCGTAGTGTCGATAGTGTCCGGTGCCATGCCGACCAGGTTATGTGCCAGCAACGCCTGGGCACTTGCACTCTGGTGGAGAAGAGCTAGCGACGGCAATGAGTCGACAATGAGTCGGCATGAGTCAGCACAGTCATGACAAGCTGCGGACAATGAGACAAGACACGTAGGCATGGCAGAAGCAAGCAGAGCCAGCCCATAAGCAAGCATTGCAAACTTTGCTCCTGCGAACATCCAGGCAAGCAATACGCCCGCCAGCACCCTCTCAGCGAGATACCCAAAATGCCAAATGGCACTCAGCCAGATACCCGAAATGCCAAATGGCACTCAGCCAGATACCCGAAATGCCAAATGGCACTCAGCTAGATACCCAAAATGCCAAATGGCCTCTCCCCTGGCCTGCACACGTCTACCCTGAGACGTCTGCCGTAGCCAGGCCGCACTATTAATAACCCAACGTTCTAGACGAGCGCGCGCGCCTGCACACAGCGCAAGCTTTCATCTTATATTCGCCCAGTTTCCCTCTTGCTCCCTACACCTTCCCAAATCAAAATGGTATGTAACACAGGCGGGCCAGGCCGGACGGCGGGCGCATGCAGGACATCGTCCTGGTGCCGCCGGGCCGCGGGCTTGGTCCGCCGTTCTAGGCGCTGCGGAGGCGCCTCCTGAGGACACGGGCAAGCGTCCGGGCGCAAGGGAGCAAGAAGGGGGAATGCGGAACGGCAACGGCTTCCAGCACGTGAGCCGGTGTTTGAAACGGGAAGCATCAGCCGGTCCGGGGCCCGGAACGGTCTCGAAACTGCCGGCCTTTGCAAAGGCGTCGGGCGTGAGATTGCCTTGTTTTGAACAATGATCCTGTAGGGCGCATTGTCCGTGCCGGATTGGTATTGATACCACGAACTGCATGAAGCCCGGGGCCAAACCGGAGGGCGAGGCCCTGGTGCCAGCGTGGCGGCTCGCTCGGGAAGATTTGCTGCAGCGTTTGTTGTTCGTGAATCGCTGGTGTCCCAATCATCACGTGCCTGCGCCCATTGTGTCCACGCCCCAGGCAGACGAGCGTCCTCCCACCATCCAGTATACTAACATGGCCAAGGCAGAAAAACTATCCGAGGAGCAAATTGCAGAATTCAAAGAGGCGTTCTCTTTGTTCGACAAAGACAGCGATGGAAAAATCACCACCAAGGAGTTGGGCACGGTGATGCGGTCGTTAGGCCAGAACCCTTCGGAGAGCGAGTTGTCCGACATGATCAACGAGGTTGACATGAACAGCGACGGGTCGGTGGACTTCCCCGAGTTCTTGACCATGATGGCCAGGAAGATGAAGGACACGGACTCCGAGGCGGAGATCGCGGAGGCCTTCAAGGTGTTCGACCGCAACGGCGACGGCAAGATCAGTGCTGCGGAGTTGAGACACGTGCTAACTTCCATTGGCGAGAAGTTGTCGGATGCGGACGTGGACCAGATGATCAAGGAGGCTGACACTAACAACGACGGCGAGATTGACATCCAGGAGTTCACGCAGTTGTTGGCGGCCAAGTGAGAGTTAGAGTCGGTTTGGTATGTTGAGAAGTACAGCGAATAGCAAGCTAGTGAGTGGACGTAGAAGAGATGGACTGTGGAGAGCGATGACTGTAGAGAATGCTGTCTACAGGAATGTGAATGCACTGACACGTAGACTTAGTGTCCATAATCAAGGTAACTGACTAGCCGAGTGCTACAGGAGTACTAGGTCAGTGTGGAAAGCACGATGAGCAGCTGTGTTTGATGCATTGTGCTCAGGACCGTCAACATCGACTGAGAAGCGGTGAAGTTAGAGTTGGGGTGTGTAGAGTAAGTGTATGGTGAGTAGTGTTGTGTATGGTATTGGCAAAGTAGAGTGTGGTAGGTACATACTAGAGTAGGAGAATAAAATAGTGTTGAATAGTGTAGAATAGTGTAGAACAGTGTAGAATAGTACAGTGTAGCAGTGTAGAATAGTACAGTGTAGCAGTGTAGAATAGTACAGTGTAGCAGTGTAGAATAGTACAGTGTAGCAGTGTAGAATAGTACAGTGTAGCAGTGTAGAATAGTACAGTGTAGCAGTGTAGAATAGTACAGTGTAGCAGTGTAGAATAGTACAGTGTAGCAGTGTAGAATAGTACAGTGTAGCAGTGTAGAATAGTACAGTGTAGCAGTGTAGAATAGTACAGTGTAGCAGTGTAGAATAGTACAGTGTAGCAGTGTAGAATAGTACAGTGTAGCAGTGTAGAATAGTACAGTGTAGCAGTGTAGAATAGTACAGTGTAGCAGTGTAGAATAGTACAGTGTAGCAGTGTAGAATAGTACAGTGTAGCAGTGTAGAATAGTACAGTGTAGCAGTGTAGAATAGTACAGTGTAGCAGTGTAGAATAGTACAGTGTAGCAGTGTAGAATAGTACAGTGTAGCAGTGTAGAATAGTACAGTGTAGCAGTGTAGAATAGTACAGTGTAGCAGTGTAGAATAGTACAGTGTAGCAGTGTAGAATAGTACAGTGTAGCAGTGTAGAATAGTACAGTGTAGCAGTGTAGAATAGTACAGTGTAGCAGTGTAGAATAGTACAGTGTAGCAGTGTAGAATAGTACAGTGTAGCAGTGTAGAATAGTACAGTGTAGCAGTGTAGAATAGTACAGTGTAGCAGTGTTGAATAGTGTACAATAGTGTAGTGTGGAATAGTAGCAAAGTACCACAGGTAACTGACTTGTGGTAGTCAAGCGTTCACAGCGACATTGCGTTCGTTTCTTCAATGTCCCCTCCTATTATACCGGAGCACAATTCGCTAAGCCTTTGATTGTTCACCCACTAATAGGGAACAGCTGGGTTTTGACCGTCGTGAGACAGGTAAGTTTTACCTACTGATTGTTATTACAATAGTAATTGAACTCAGTACGAGAGGAACCGTCCATTCGATTATTGGTATATGGCTTTGTTTTATAAAGCATTGAGCCGAAGCTACCATTGTTGGATTATGGCTGAACGCCTCTAAATCAGAACCATGCTAGAATAATGATCGAAGATTTGGTATTTATAAGCGTAAGCTCAAGACCATAGGGAGAGTAGTGTTGGATTTTAGTAACGTCTGGTACTTAGTGTATTCGTTGTTTTATATAGTTACCTGAGTAGGAGCCGTGGGTGGCTTGTTGGTTTAGAACGACGTTGTAATACACACGGCTAATCCTGCGATGCTACCATTGTCCTCATGGGTATTGTAATACTTTGCGGATGTGACTGTGTAGTGTAGTAGAATAGTATAGTGTAGTGTAGTGTAGTAGAATAGTATAGTGTAGTGTAGTGTAGTAGAATAGAATAGTATAGTGTAGTGTAGTAGAATAATATAGTGTAGTGTAGTGTAGTGTAGTATGGTGTAGTATGGTGTAGTATGGTGTAGTATGGTGTAGTATGGTGTAGTATGGTGTAGTATGGTGTAGTATGGTGTAGTATGGTGTAGTATGGTGTAGTATGGTGTAGTATGGTGTAGTATGGTGTAGTATGGTGTAGTATGGTGTAGTATGGTGTAGTATGGTGTAGTATGGTGTAGTATGGTGTAGTATGGTGTAGTATGGTGTAGTATGGTGTAGTATGGTGTAGTATGGTGTAGTATGGTGTAGTATGGTGTAGTATGGTGTAGTATGGTGTAGTATGGTGTAGTATGGTGTAGTATGGTGTAGTATGGTGTAGTATGGTGTAGTATGGTGTAGTATGGTGTAGTATGGTGTAGTATGGTGTAGTATGGTGTAGTATGGTGTAGTATGGTGTAGTATGGTGTAGTATGGTGTAGTATGGTGTAGTATGGTGTAGTATGGTGTAGTATGGTGTAGTATGGTGTAGTATGGTGTAGTATGGTGTAGTATGGTGTAGTATGGTGTAGTATGGTGTAGTATGGTGTAGTATGGTGTAGTATGGTGTAGTATGGTGTAGTATGGTGTAGTATGGTGTAGTATGGTGTAGTATGGTGTAGTGTAGTGTAGTATGGTGTAGTATGGTGTAGTATGGTGTAGTATGGTGTAGTATGGTGTAGTATGGTGTAGTATGGTGTAGTATGGTGTAGTATGGTGTAGTATAGTGTAGTATGGTGTAGTATAGTGTAGTATAGTGTAGTATAGTGTAGTATAGTGTAGTACAGTATAGTATAGTATAGTATAATGTAGTGTTGTATAGTACAGTATAGTATAGTACAGTACAGCGTAGTACAGTAGTGTAGTACAGTACAGTACAGTAGTGTAGTACAGTAGTGTAGTATAGTATAGGTTGCATAGCAGTACGCTCAGTGTAGTAGAATACTACCAGACACCAGCCCTGTGTAGTCCCTAATGGCGTCACACTGACTCAGCAACAGCGTCTCAAATGTAGTCTCCAATGAAGCAGCTGTTGCCAGAAGTTTTTCTTGGTGGCTGCTCTTGATAGTTAATTGTCACTGATACCATACCACCGATTGTCTGTTGTCTATCTGTGTCTACTGTCTGTCTACTGTCTGTCTGTCTAGTCAGCCTAGTATGGCAGTGAGACTGCAACATGATCATGGTGGATCAGTGGCTCGTGAGATATTTCGGCAGTGATTCAACAGACACATCGTGGACCATTTCATTATGTATTATCAATGGAGTATTCAGTTTAGTAGGAGGTTACTATTACTGGGCCATGAATCAACCTATTGAGTCATATAAGCCTTATAAGGGTTATTATACCTTGGAGTAGATCGTTTACTCTCGGGCCTATATACTCAATTATATCTATTTATATATACACCTTTTTACACTAAATGTATCACTACTGGCCCATTATACAAGAGGTCGTCGGGCTTATTTCACATCGGCTACAAAGGTAGCTGTACCAACTGGTTTAATATTTAGTTGAATAAAAATAAATGGCAGCTTAATACTTTGGCTCATGGTACTTGAGACTACCATGCGTCTTGATGTGTCCACGATCATGTGCAGCACGATTGGATAGAATGGTGCAGCACGATTGGATAGAATGATGCAGCATGATTGGATAGAATGGTGCAGCATGATTGGATAAAATGGTGCAGCACGATTGGATAGAATGGTGGAGTTGTGCATTCCAAAATAGTAATGTGATACTGAATTAACCGGGTGCCAATAGCATGAAGCGAACTCCATTCACAGTGTGCCTGCACTTCTGGCAGCGTAGGCCAGTTGCTGAGTGTAGCACACACCAGTCCCTCTGGTGTAGCTCGAGTACTTGATAAAACTACATATACACGGGTCTAGGCCCAAGACGCTCTACAGTGTCATATCTTGGTGGACAGGAGCATAGTAACTGCAGTGGTGTCGACATCACGAGTGACTGAGCTAGTGGACGTAGCGATGTTGTTCTCTGCTACATAAGATGTTGTCTGTAAACTCATACTACCAGAAGATGTACTTTTAATAAACCCTTATCAATTAACTCGTTTAAATAACCAAAATTAATACAGCTGTAATAATAAATTATAATTGGTCAAAATATACGTTGATTTAATAATTATAAATAGATGATAATTTTATACATAAATTCGTATACATATTAAAGATAAAGATAAAGATAACCTAAGAACATAGGTAAATATACACAAGGCTTAAACTTCTATGGTTATAATTGTCTTAGAGGTAAAAAGTAATAATAAATGTAGAGCATAAATCAGATATAAATGACGAGATTAAGCAACTACCTATCATTATGATTTTCAAATATATCAAGCAGTTTATAATAAACTGTACAGTTGTAGTGTAGGTAGTGTAGGTAGTGTAGTGTAGGTAGTGTAGGTAGTGTAGTGTAGGTAGTGTAGGTAGTGTAGTGTAGGTAGTGTAGGTAGTGTAGTGTAGGTAGTGTAGGTAGTGTAGTGTAGGTAGTGTAGGTAGTGTAGTGTAGGTAGTGTAGGTAGTGTAGTGTAGGTAGTGTAGGTAGTGTAGTGTAGGTAGTGTAGGTAGTGTAGTGTAGGTAGTGTAGGTAGTGTAGTGTAGGTAGTGTAGGTAGTGTAGTGTAGGTAGTGTAGGTAGTGTAGTGTAGGTAGTGTAGGTAGTGTAGTGTAGGTAGTGTAGGTAGTGTAGTGTAGGTAGTGTAGGTAGTGTAGTGTAGGTAGTGTAGGTAGTGTAGTGTAGGTAGTGTAGGTAGTGTAGTGTAGGTAGTGTAGGTAGTGTAGTGTAGGTAGTGTAGGTAGTGTAGTGTAGGTAGTGTAGGTAGTGTAGTGTAGGTAGTGTAGGTAGTGTAGTGTAGGTAGTGTAGGTAGTGTAGTGTAGGTAGTGTAGGTAGTGTAGTGTAGGTAGTGTAGGTAGTGTAGTGTAGGTAGTGTAGGTAGTGTAGTGTAGGTAGTGTAGGTAGTGTAGTGTAGGTAGTGTAGGTAGTGTAGTGTAGGTAGTGTAGGTAGTGTAGTGTAGGTAGTGTAGGTAGTGTAGTGTAGGTAGTGTAGGTAGTGTAGTGTAGGTAGTGTAGGTAGTGTAGTGTAGGTAGTGTAGGTAGTGTAGTGTAGGTAGTGTAGGTAGTGTAGTATAGTATAGTAGTATAATATAGATAGTATAGTATAGTATAGATAGTATAGTAGTAATATAGATAGTATAGTATAGTAGTATAGTATAGTAGTATAGTACAGTAGTATAGTACAGTAGTATAGTACAGTATCACTCTCAGTATCAGTATCAGTACAATACTCACGTACTGTCATACTACTACAGCCAATACTGATGTTTTACAGAACTGATTATACAGTCTTTCACTAGCAATCAGTTTGCACATAGTAGTAGAGTAACTGTTACTTCAGTCAGTTTAAACCACTACAGTTTTCGAAGCACCAGGCTTCTCTTTATCGACACTGCGTACTTGATTAGTCACTCGTTTCTTGATGTCGAGGCCTCTAGCTCAGAGTTCATTGACTCGATCTATTTTATCGTGAATTTTGTAGTCAGGATAAATATGAAGTCGACTTTTTCCAAGTCCTTCAAGTGGAAGGAGGTGATTCGTTTCGATCGTGTAATAGTACTTATTTTCAGTGAACGGCCATTTTCTGGAGAGCTAAGAAGCAGTTTAAATTCTGCTGAAGATTGCAACGCCTCTTCTGCCTTTCTTCGCTGTCACTGTGAGTGTCACTACTGACACTGACTGTACTGACTGTACTGACACTGACTACTGACACTGACTACTGACTACTGACTATACTACAACCGTTTATTCTCTGTATCATAATTATCTTCTAGTAATCACTTGAAGATCCTCATTCATCTGCTTATCTCTTACACATCTCAATTCACCCAAACTCCACCTCTAGTTCCCCGGCTATGCCCTAGCTGGCTATGTGTAGACTTGCCTGTGTTTACTGTGCAGTGCTGAATGGTCGTTGACTTGGTCGTGAGCCATGACTGACTCCCTATTCTTGTAGGTAGTGTTGCAGTGCGTTTGTAGGGCTGTGGATCCACGCCTGTGTTCATCTGTCTATCATATTAACGTGTAACTGTACTATGTATGTTCCACCACATCTGACTTTTCTTTCTCTCCCCTTCTTTCTTCTCTTTCTCTTTCTTCTCTCTCTCCCCTTCTTTCTCATTTTTCTTATTTTTTCCCCCTACTCTTCCTTCCGTGACCGGGACAAACTCGACTTCGACCGTGTCGACATCGTCGACGACCGCGGAAACGCATGCCGTGTGGACGGCTCGATGTCCATGTCCGCAAGACTCTGCTCGTCCCCCGCCACAGGCGCCTTCAGCTTGAAGTCGAGCTCGCTGATGTTCTTGTTCACAAGGTACCGCAACGCATTGTACCAGATGTTGTGCCGCTGCCGTGTGGGACACGTAATCTTGATGGTCTTGGACCGGCTGTACACCACGATGCTCTTGTGGTGGAGCCCCGTGGGCAACGGGTTGGCGTCGTCCACGCTCTCCACGCGGTCGATGGCCATGGCCTTGGTCTTGACCTCCGAGGGGTTCGTCAACACCGGGTTCGACGACGACCAGTAGAGCGTCAACGAGTAGGGGTGCACCCAGAAGTACCGCTCGTGCCTGCTGGCGGAGATGGAGCTCAACGGGCCGAGCTTGCGGTAGTACTTGAAGAGGTACTCGCCGATCACCACCTGCGTGATGGCCTGGATCATGGACCGGTCCGTGAGCGAGATGTTGGACGCGATGGAGAGCCCGGTGAGCGAGTCCATGCCTGCGCTGAGGTTGGAGTGGACGCTGTGGGGGGACCGCATGTTGAGGGCCGAGCTCTGGAGCGAGTTGGCCTGCTTCTGCGAGTCCTGCTTCTGCGAGTCCTGCTTCTGATCGGGCTGCTTCTGGTCGGGCTGCTTCTGCGAGTCGAGCGCTGCCTTGTCGGCCTTGAGCTTCTCCAAGTTCTCCCCAAGCGACGACGACGGCGAGTAGTGGCTGAAGGCGCCGTTGGGCTCCAACACCGGCGTGTATGGGGCGCCGAAGTCCTTGTGGTAGCCCCGCTTGTGTGCGTGCTCCTGGAACGTGGCGTCCGCTAGCTTCTCCACGTTCAACGCCTCGTAGCGCGTGAGCTTGTCGTAGTAGCTCAGCGGGATGACCGTCACCTTGCCGGGCTCGGGCACCCGCACCTTGGTGGTGGGAACAAACGCCTTTTCGGGCACGCAGATGTGCTTCAACTGGCGCGCCGCTGCTGAGAGCATGCCCGGGTCCTGGAGCGTGTCGCTGGCCTGCTTCATGGCGTGGTACTGCAGCGCCGTGGTGACCTTGAAGCCGAGCTCCTCTGCCCTGGCGTGGAGCTCGTCCTCGGTGACCACCTTGCTGGCCGCATCTTTGAGCCGCTGGTACTCGGCCTTCTCCAAAATGAACAAGTTGAAGTCCCTCAGCCGGGATACGAGCTCCTCCTTGGACAAGTCGGGCTCCGTTTTCTCTTGGTTCGCCTCTCGCTCCCGCTGCATGGCCTCGTAGTGGCTCTTCTCCACCACCACCATGCCCAACCGGGCCGACTGCTCCTGCAAGCTCTGGATGTTGAAGCTCTCCCCTGCGTCCTGGAACGCGTCGTCGTCGTCGTCTCTGCTGCGTAACCACTCCGCGGCCTTCTCGCCGTCGCTGAAAACAAGCATGCCTCTGGTCTTGGCCGCCGTCTGCAACTGCTCGTCCGTGCACTGCGAGAGGTTCAGGTTCATGAACTCGTACTTGGACGTGTGTATGATCAAATAGCCCTGTTCCTGTAAGCAGGCACGGATGCTGTCCAACTTTTCGTCGTGGAGGTCCAGCAAATCAAACCGGCTGCTCAACTCCTCGTATTCGGCCTTGCTCAACACCACCACCCCAAGCTTCTCGGCGAGAGTGTCCACATCGGGCGAAAACAAGTATCCCTTTTGCCCGGCCTTTTCGGCCAAGTACGCCGCGGACGGAGACTCGATCTGGTCGCGGAGCTGTGTGAGCTCTGTCGCAGCTATGAGCGTGAGTCCAGCCTTGTCGGCTTTTTCATGCAATGGTTCATCCGCCATTGCCTTGACGCCTGCGTAGTCCTCCTCTGAGACAAGCACCATGCCGTTCCGGGCCGCGTGTGCCGAGATATGCTCTATGGACGGCTTGTTGGCCTTCAAGAGCAAGCTGTCGAACTCAGCCACCTTGACTGCCTTGAGCCCGGTGTTCTGCATATGGTCCTCGAGAGTCTTGCTGGCGTCCTCACGGAGAACGACGAGTTCGCTGGTGGGGATCACACTGTGTCCATGCACCTCCGCAGCTTTGAAGAGGGCGTCGAGCGATGGGTTTTGCACCTGTTGTTGAAGAGCTGCAAACTCTGCCACCGGCACCACCACCAAGCCTTGCTTCTCTGCCTTTTCCTGGATGGTCTCTCGCATGTCCTGCAACTCGGCCCACGTCACGAGCCCCATGTCCAAGTCCTTCGCCTTCTCCCTGAGGAACTCCGTGTTCTTGAGAGACTCAAGCAACGACTCGTATTTGGCCTGGAACGACGCCAAGTTTTCATGGTCTGCAACCGGGATGAGCTTCATGTTGGCGTTCAGCGCCTTCTCCTCCAATGTCTCCGAGATGGCCCGCTTCATTGAGTCGTACTGCGCCGATTCCACCAACACGTAGCCATGCTGCTCGGCAAACTTGGATAGCTCCGAGACTGGCGGATGGAGCAACTTGTCATGCTCATCGCGGTCAACCACCGTCTTGTTCTCCTTAGCAGCCTTGGACTCCAAGGTTTCGCCACACGCTTCTTTCATCTGCTCGTACTCCGACACGGGAATGGCCACCAACGAGAAAGCCTCGGCCTTCTCGTAAATGCTCTTGGACTGCTCTCGCTGTATGTCATCGTACTGATCCGTGGTAAGCACCACACAATTGGACTTGGCACTCAATGCGTCCAAGTACTGTTTGGAGGGCTTGTCCAACACCTTCTCCATGTCTTGCAATCTGCTGGAGTCCAGGCGCAATTTCAGGAGTGTGGATTTTCCCAAAACCGCCATGTCCTCAGAATCAGCTTTCTCTTCCAAAGTCTGGTCTGACGCCGCCTTAAGTCTGGCGAGCTCGTCTGCAGGAACCATCGTGTAACCATGCACAGCGGCTTTCTGCTCCAAAACAGAGACTGCTGGGTTTTCCTTCTCGGCCACAAGCGCGTCGTAGTCTGCCTTGGTGACGTGCTGCAAACCCGCATCCTCGAGCTTCTTCTCGAGCGGCTCCATGAGCTGAGCGTGGGTTTCGGACGACATCACCGTGAGTCCAAGTGCCTCGGCACCTGCATGTATGCTCGCCGGGGTATGTTTAGCCTTCGCTTGTTTCACGACGGAATCGTGCTCTTTTTGGCTGATCAACACGCAATCTTTCTTCGCTGCCTGGGCCTGGAGATACTCATCCAGCGGCGCGTCCACCTGCTCTTTGAGGGCAGCGATCTGTGCGTGCATGGCCTCGTTATCTTGCTGCCATTGTTCTCTGGGCATGGCTATGAGCCCTGCTTCGTGTGCCAAATCTTCCACCGCCCTATCCTTGCTGAGCAACCTAGAATGCTCTTCCAATGGCACAAGCACGTGATCGAGGGCCTGCGATTTCTCGTGCAAGTAGGCCAACTCAGGCGCCTGCAACTTGAGCCGGGCGTTTTCCAACTCGGCAAACTCCGCCTCGGCCACGACCTTCTGGCCTGCTCCACTGGCGTATTTTTCCACGGTGGGAAGATCGAACTCCCGGAGTTTCTGGAACTCGGCTGCGTCATTGTGGGAGAAAATCTCATGTGAGAGCTCGCCGGCTTTTTGACGCAAGAACTCTAAAGAGCCTAAGTTGCTTTGATGCTCGGTGTCTTTCTCTGCGAGCAACTGTTGAGATTTGGTGAGACCGGCCTCGTAGTCACTTGCTTTTTGTGTGATCTCTTTGAGGCTTTGTTCGGAGGCTAGAAGTAAGGCTGCAGTTTCCAGTAACTTAGTCTCGGTAGTCAGCAAATTCCGGGCATTTTCCTGTAATTCTTGGTCCTTTTCCTGTAGTGTCTTCTGGAATTGTTCCAATTCCTTCTCGCTTTCGTGTAACTTCTTCTCACTCTCCTCTAACTTTTTCTCGCTCTCCTCTAACTTTTTCTCGCTCTCCTCTAACTTTTTCTCGCTTTGCTCGAATCTCTTCTCGCTTTCCTCTAACTCTGTTTGACTTCCCTCTATTTTGACCCTCGCTTCCGTCAAAAGTTGTTCTCTCTCCTCTAAATCTTGATCCCTCTTCCTCAACTCCTCTTGCATCTCAGCTAGATTCTTCTTCGTACCCTCATACTGGTCCTCGGAAATAACCACGTGCCCATTCTGCAGGGCCTTGTCGTGAAGGTAATCCAACGCAGGCTCATTGTAGCTTCTCTCAGAAACCTCCAATTCACCATGCCGGTCCTTGGTCACCAACACGTGATCAAGCTCCACTGCTCTCGACTTCAACGTCTCCACTGACGGACTTTGAAGCTCCTCATACTCCTTCGTAAGGACCATGGTACAGCTGTGACTCAGAGCCATGTTCTCCAAGTATGACATTGAGGGATTCTTGTAGGAATTTTCAATCTCGTTCAACTCCTCGATTCGCTTGAAATCAACAAGCTGTCTTTGCTTGGACTTGGCATGTTTTTCCAAGAACTCCATTGTTGGATTTTGGCACATATCCCGTGACACGTGCAACTCCCTCAACATCTCCCCGGATACTATCTCATGGTTTTGAGAGGCGGCATTCTTCTGCAAGTACTCAATGTTTGGAGCAGAGTAGCTTGTCTTGATCTTGTTTAAGTGTGCCATGTTCTCCTTCGACACCAACTCATAATCGTGGATGTTAGCGTGTTCTTTGAGAAAGTCGAGGCTTGGAGCTTCAAAGACCTGCTTGAGCTTTTCTAACTCCAGGCCCAAAATGACCTTATACCCCTGCTTTTCCGAATGGTCGGATAGGTACTGTAAAGACGGACTCTGCAAGCGCTTAGTGAGGCTTGAGTATTCTGAAGTAGGCAAGAGCGTCATGTTGATATCCTTGGCCTTTTCCGCTAGGAAGGCTTCGCCGGGCGCCCGGATGGTTTCCTGCATTGACTCTAGCTCTTTCTGGTCAACGATAGATTTGCCCAACATATCAGCCTTGTGAACCAAGAACTCGATTGGGGGTGATTCCAACTGGCTCTTCATCTCCTGCAACTTCTGTTCCTCAACAATAACAGAGCCGTATGCCTTGGCCTTGTCCTCCAAAAAGTCCAAAGAGGGCAGATTGAACGCAGACTTCAACTGGTCGTATTCGCCGTGCGTGATGAGCTTCATGCTCTTGATCTTCTCCTTGTCTTCAAGGTGCTTCTCAAAGTCCAGGCTGGGCACTGCAACGTATCCTTGAGACGACATTTTCTCTTTCAAGTAGTCTAGTGGAGGACTCTCTATCGACCGCTTCATACTGGCAAATTCATCTTTGGTGACGCTCACATGGCCCAAGCGTTCGCTGTGGGTCTGAATGTGGGCTAATTCTGGAGCATGCGCCAACTTCTTGAGCTCGTTGTGGCTAGCCTCAGACAATGTTACCAAGCCCAAAGCTTTGGCTGCCTTCTTCACGTGGCTTTCCAGTGGTTTGTCTGCAATTTGCCTCAATTTGGAGAGCTCGGACTCGGGGACCACGACACTTTGGTGGGCCTGGGCTTTGTCCTGAAGATACTCGAGCTCGGGCGAATCCACCAGCTTCTTCAACTCAGTCAACTCCCGTTCGGGAAGCACCACGTTGTGATGCTTTGCAGCTAAGCTGCTGATGGCTGCTAAACCGGGGTCCTCGATCCGCTTCTTCATGGCCGCCAACTCTTGGTTAGGCAAGATGGAGTAGTCCAAATCTTGTGCCTTCCTGCTCACATGGTCGATTGGGGGGTTTTCTGCAAAGGTTCTAAGACGCTCTGCGTCTGTTTTGGCGATAACTTCATGGTTGACGTTCTCGGCGTGTTTCTTGATGTCCAGAATCGTTGGTGTATTTGCACGAGCAGAAATGGCTTCGAATTCTGTTTGGGGTATCACCAAGTGGTCATGCTTCTCTGCTTCCGTCACGAGGTGTTCCACAGATGGCTTGGAAAGACGCTCGTGGTCTGACTCAGACAAGACGACATGCCCATGCTTCTTAGCAGTCTCAACTATGTGAGAAAGTTCAGGCTTGTAGGCGAGATTGAGGAGAGTTTCGTGCTTGTCCTTAGGAATCACACTGTGGCTGTGCCTTGCTGCTGATTTCGCCACATCTTCAAGGGCAGGATCGTTTGCCAATTTGGTCAAGACCTTGTGGTCCTGCTCGGGCACCATCACATGACCAAGTGTTTTTGCCGACCTTTGAAGCTGCTCTACCGAAGGACTCTTAGCCTGCTTGGAGATTTCAGCGTACTCTTCTCTGTTCACCAAAACGTGCTTGTGGTTTTCGGCATGTCTCTGTAGATGAGGGAGGTCTGGTTGTTCGGCATTTTTCTGGAGCAGTTCAAGGTCTGAGCACTTGATAACGGCGCTGTTGAGCAGAGCAGCGAAGTCCTCAATTTCCTGTATACTTGGGTTGTTGGATTTCCTGTGGAGTTCGTTAAATTCATTCTGCGCAAGAGTTTTGTAATGCAAATTCTCGGCGAGCTCGCAGATACGGCTTATATCTGGATTTTCAAGCTTCTGCAAAGTTTGGTGCTCCACTAATTCGTAACCCAACTTGTTGGCATGCTCCTTCACGTGTTCCTCGGACTCCAAGAGCATGTTTTTCTCGTCGACAGTTTCCTTCAAAGAACGGATTTCGTCCTTCATGTTTTCACATGTTTTAACAGGAACAGCTTCCTGACCCAAAACCTCACAGTAGGCCTTGAGCTCGTCGAGACTTGGACTGGTCACCTTTCTCTTTAATTCTCCAAGCTCTGTTTTTTCCACAGTAGTCAAGCCGTAATTTTCGGCCTTGGCTTGCAAAAACTCCCGTGGCGGATTCTCAAGCCTTTCAACGAGCTCGGAATATTCTTGTTCGGGAACGGACACCAAGCCTAAAGCCTTGGACTTGGACTTGATGAAATCAGAGGATGGACTTTCCGAAGTCTGCACCAAGTCATGGTGTAACTTGGACTCAAGAGTGACCAAGCCGTGCTTTTGGGCACACTCCACGGCGAAATCCGTAGACTCGAGAACACTTTTTTCGATGACCAGACACCCCACAGCGTCTGCCTTCTCCTTAAGATGGTCAATGGAAGGATTTTCTGCACGTGATTTGATATCCTGGAGCTCGTCAACAGGAAGAACATCACGTTTGAAGCGTTTTGCATGAGTCTCGATTTCCTCGACGGAGGGAAACTCGGCGAGTCTCTTCAACTCCGAAAGATCCTTGGTGTCCACAAGCTCATGGGACTTGCCTCTTGCCTTTTCTTGTAGGTAAGCCAACGTAGGGTTTTTAGAGGACTCCACCATGCCATTGAATTCTTCCACAGGCAACACCTTCATCTCTAGCAGAGTGGCTTTCTCGCTGAGATGCGAGATGTCTGGATTATGAGCAAGTTTTTCAAGAGAGGAGAGTTCCTCGCTTTTGATGGAAGTGTAGCCAGACGCTTTTAGAACCCGGTTCATGGTTTCCAAAGTTGGGGCTTCAGCCATATTCTTTAGCTTTTTGTGAACTTCTTCGTCCACCAACAACGCGTTGTGAGCCTTAGCCAATTCGATTAGTTCTTGGTGTGTTGGCTCGTTGGCTTTCCTGGTTAGTTCCTTCAAGTCCCCATTTGAAATGAGCGTTTGCTCGTGAACAGAGGCGTTTTTGGAGATCTGCTCGAGCGATGGATTTCTCAACGACTCGAGCTCATCAATTGAGACAGTCTCGTATCCAAGACCTTGGGCCTTTTGGGAAAGAAGAGAGATGTCTGGGTTTTCCAACTCCTTGAGGCTGTCGAAATCAGCCTGCTTCACAAGCAAATGGTCGAGGGCACGGGACTTGGTGGAGAGGTAATCTTGGCTAGGATTTTCTAACTCCGAGGTCAACTTGGCGATTTGCTGCTGCTGGGACTCGTTCTTGTGCTCCAAACCGGAGATCTCACCGTTCAAGTTCTCGACTTGGCTGTTCAATTTCTCGACTTCACTGTTCAATTTCTCGACTTGACCGCTCAACTTCTCGACTTCGCCGTGTGATTTCTCAACTTCGTTGTTCAACTTTTCAGCCTCGCCGTTCAACCTTTCGACTTCCTCATTTAAGCCCGCCAACTTCTCATTGCTAAGTGCCAGGGATTTCTCGGATTCCTCAGACATCTCATTTATCTTCTGCTCGAAATCTCCTGCTCGTTTCTTCCATGCTACAGCCTCTTCCTTCAAGGCCTCGCTGTCCTTGTGTAATTTTCTCAAGTCGCCCACCTTCAAGATTTGCGAGTCCAAGGCTTTAGCTTTCTCCGCTAAGAAGTCAAGGCTAGGGTTTTCAGCCAAAGCTCTAAGCTTATTGTAGTCGTCGGTCTTGACCAAATCAAGGCCCCTCTGCTTGGCTTTCTCGGTCAAAAAACCATGATCTGGGTCCTCAACCACGCTTCGAAGTTTTTCGAGCTCCTCGGTTTTTACCAAGTCAAGACCCTTCTCGTGGGCTTTGTCGGCCAAATGCGCGTGTGTAGGCTCATTCGCTTGCCTAAAGAGGTCGGTATATTCTGAAGACGCAAGGGTGACAAGATTGTGCCTCTCTGCGTGTTTCTGTACGAGAGCTAGCGAGGGCTTGTTGGCGTGCTTCTGAAGAGTATCATACTCGTCATTCTTCAAGAGCGTGTGGCCCACCGCTTTTTCTCGAATCGTCTCAAGAGAAGGATTATGAAGCTTTTCAACCTCTTCTTGCAGAATGATGGTATGGCCCAATTTTGCGGCAGTCGAAGCCAATGTGTCTAATGACGGCTCGGCCAAAGCGTTGTAGTCTGCATTGGACAAAATGACAGAGTCGTGTTGGGAAGCGCTCTGCTTGAGGTGCTCCAAAGAAGGGTTCTTCAACTCTTCGTGGGTGGTCTTTTTCACTAGCACACACCCTTGCAGCTCAGCGTGTTTCGAGAGGTCTTCAAAAGCAGGATTTTGCAAAGATCTGAGGTCATGCTCGGCTACCAACGAATAGCCCTTCTCCTCAGCATGTTTCAGGAGCAGATCCACCAGAGGCGACGCCTTCTTCTCCAAATCTTCGTAAGCCTTCGCAGACAAGATCTTGAGCCCAACTTCTTCGGATTTGACGCGAAGGTATTTCTTCAGAGGCTGCTCGTGGTCAGTTTCCACGGACTTGAGGCGTTCGTACTCGTCGAATGGAACAGGCCTGTGGTTGATGGCCTTGCACTTGGAAAACAAGAAACTCTCGGATGGGTTTTCCAATAGAGACTCGTTTTTCTTGAGACTGGCCAAGTGTTCCGAGTCCACCGGCTCATAGCCGGAAAGGCTCAATTTCTGCGAAAGGTACGAGAAGTCGGGGTGGTCGTACTTGGAACTTATAGTTTTCAAGCCGTCCAACTCCTCGCCCGGAATAAGCACCAAGCCCTTGGCTTCGAGGCGTTTCTTCATCTCCTGCTCATCCACAAGCTCGTCGTGCTCCGCTTTGCTCAAGAGAATGTAGCCTTTGGCATCGAGCGCGGTGGAAATGCGATCGATGCTCATATCGGAGATATCGTTGTACTCAAGCTTGGCATAGTTGTCCAGAGAGACCAACACCAAGTTGTGGTCTGCGGCGAATTTCTGCACATGCTCTTCGGAGACGGTGAGGTTGGCACCGGACAACTCCAGCGCAAGCACGCGTTGGTTGAAGGGCTTCTTGGGCGGCTCAAAATCCAGCTCCGAGCTGTCGGAGTCTTGGAGGTAGGAGTTGGTGCGCTGAAGCGGGTTCTGGAAGGGAGCGGCGTCGGGGTCGGAGTCGGAGCCGGAGTCCGCCAACTTGCGTGACGGCTTCGAGGGCGTGTGGGATTCCTGGCCAATGAAGTCCTCCCAGTTGTCGTCCTTGGGCCAGGGGCTGCCGTCGTTGGACTCGTGCTCGGAGTCATTGAGCAAGATGAACTTGGAGCCCTTCTTCGCCGGCGTGTGCATCTGCGGCTTTTTGGCCAGCTTCTGCGCCATATCTCGGCCCAACACCTTGGACGCCTTGGGCGTGATCTTGGTGGAGGGAGCCGAGGCCCGGAGCTTGACTAGCGCAGCTCTGAGCCTCGAAATGGTCTGGTTCGAGTGCGCCAAGTTGGCCTTCACGGTCTCGAACTCCAAGTCCGAGCTCCGCGGGTCGTGCTGCCGGTTCAAGATGGAGTCGGAGTCCCTGAGAATCTCGTCCAAGTCCATGATCTCGTCGTCCTGCTGCTGCACCGAGTCCGCGTGGCTCTTGCTGACATCAACAAAGTCGGAGCCCACGCCCGCAGACGTGGCCGACGTGGCTGCTCCCACGCCCGCAGACGTGGCCGACGTGGCTGCTCCCACGCCCATCTCCTTCATCTCCGACACCTTCATGTGCAAGTCGTCGTTCTCGTCGTTCAACTCGTCGATGCGCCCGTGCAAGTCGGCGTTCTCCTTCTTGAGCTGCTCCTGCGTCTTGGCCCACTCCGCGGCCATGGTCAGCGCCTTCAACTGGTACTCGTCGTTGTCGCGCTGCAACCCGCTGAGCCGGATCATGGTCTCGTTGTGCGACTTGACCAACTTCTCGTTGGCCACGCGCAAGGACTCCAATTCCTCGGTCAAGTTGGCCACGGAGGTCTCCAAGTCCCAGTTCTTGTCCTTCAACTCCGACTCGTTGTTGGCCGCCAACAGCTTCGTTTTTGATAGCTGCAACACCTGCGCCTTGTAGTTGGAGATCTCGTCCAACTGCGTCTTCATTTTGGATTTGATGGTGTGGTTTTCGGCTGTGAGCCGCCGACACTCGCTGAGGAGGTTCTCGCTGAGGCCGACCACGAAGTCCATGTCGTGGCCCTTGGACTCGGGCCGTAATTGCGGGTTGGGCTGGGGGACTTTGTGAGCCATTTGTGAGTGGGGGGCGCTTGGCGCCGAAAGCAGGGCGTTCTTGGGGGAGCCGGCGTTTCGCCTCAACACAGAGAGGTTTGAGGGCGGGGGGGCGACGGGCTGGCGGGGGCCCTCGGTCTTGGGTCTGTTCTTGAAGAGCTTCTTCTGGATGTCCGAGAGCTGGCCCCGGATATCCTCCTTCTTGGGCTGCAGAGACATGGCGGCAATGGCGGTAATGGGGGGAGGGGGTGGTGTTTCGTGGTGTTTCAGGCGTGTTTCAGGTGTGTTTCGAGGGCGTGGCGGGGTGTGCTTGATTATTGCCTTGCGCTGCGGCACGTGGGGTCGTGACGATGTTTGGTGGCGCCGTGATCTGATGCTAGGTGACAGCAGCTGATGAGAAAAATCAGGGCGTCATGTAAATAGACTGCATACAGCCCGAGCACCACCTGACGTGCTTTGACCGAGCAATGCCCGGCACGCGTTTCAGGCGAGTTTCGCCGCTGGGCGCGTCACGTGACCTTACATCACGTGCGAGACAACCGGTCACGTGTCCGTCCGTCCCGCCTGTTCTGCCTGCCCCTACTTGCAATCCTGAATGCATATATTACTCTATTACTCGAACTCGATGTTCTCTCCCTCCTTGGTCTTCTTGGCGATAATCTCGCTCTCGATGCGCGCCCTCTCCGCCTTGGCACGCTTGCCCATCACCTGGCCGAACTTCATGAACGAGAAGATGAGCCCGATGGTGGCAATCACGATCCAGATGATCAAGATGGCGTAGTTCCGGCCCATGGCGCCCTTGTAGGTGTCGAACAAGATCACCTTGGTGATCTCGTACGCCGCGTGGATGGGCATGGCGTATGTGTAGCGGTAGAAGTGCGGCGTCAAGGCAATGGGGGCAAACGTGGCGGAGATGTTGATGATCACCCAGAAAAGCATCCAGAACCCCACCAAAGGAGGGTACACGATGAGGCACACCATGGCCATGGCCTCGTTCATGGCGCCCACGGCCCACATGGTCAAGAAGTTGGTGGCCCAGTACACCAACCAGCCGGACTTGCCGAAAGCAGCCGTGAAGTCCACCTGGAACGCTAGCGTGACCAACGAAAAGAAGAAGCTGATGAAGAAAAAGCCGATCACCGCGGACAAGACACGGTAGAGCACCAACTGCTTCAACTTGACGCCCAGCGCCGCCACGCCCTTGTGCACGTCGGCGAAGAAGTTGAAGGCGAAGAAAGTCACGATGATCATGTAGATGAAGCCCACCTGCGAGGGCGCGGTCAACACGGAGTTGGTCACGGGTATCAAGTCGATGAACGTCATGTCCAACGGCGTGGAGGCCACCTGCACGGAGCGGATGTTGGAGAAGATCAGGCCCACGTCGTCGCCACGGAACATGGCCTCGGAGATGTTGTGCTGCTTGCGCAAGAACTCTGAGTTGATCTTCTGCACGTTGAGCGTGACGTAGGTGTTCATGGCCATGAGGTCGCGGCCGGTCTCGTAGTACGACACCACGGTGTTGTACGACACGTTGTAGGAGGTGTCGCCGCGGATGATGGCCTGCTTGAGGTTGTAGGTGGCGTTGGCCTTGACGTAGATGGACAGCCAGTAGCGCTGGTGGTGGATCTGGCGCTTGATCTCCTGCTCCACGTCGTTGCCGTGCGACGCAGCCAACTGGCGGAAATCGGACATGTTCTGGATCTTCCAGCCGCCGTAGGCGAGCGCCTTGGGCGACTCCAAGAAGTCCCGCATGGCGTTGCCGATGGCGGGCTCGGTGCCGTTGACGGTGCGGTCATCGTCAATCACCACGAGCATGCGAAGGTCCTTGTAGCGCGAGCTGCGCTGGTAGTTGGAGCCCCAGTAGATGGAGAAGATGGCCAACACCAACACGCCGATGATGGTGTAGTTTTTGATGGTCTGGTAGAGCAACGACTTGCGCTGTGATTTCAACTTTTCGCTGAAGAAGGAGTAGCTGGTCTGCATGCGCTGCACCACGGACTGCGAGCGGCTGAGCGGCTCGCGAGAGTAGTCTTCGGGGAGGGCGTCTGTGTGGTCGGGGGCGAGCTGCTGGGGGGCGCCGTGGAAGTTTTGGACCAGCGACTCGACGTCCAGCGCGGAGGCGGAGTCTTTGGGGAGTGTGGACATGATGGGGGGTCAGATGAAGATGGGGGCCAGATGAGGATGGCTATGTGATCACCTAGTCACTGTTGAAGATGTAGCTATCGTCAGAACGTGGGCAAATTATGATCTGTCCAATGCCACTGCTGTGTTTCAGTCAATCTGGTTGTGTCGTGTCAGTGGCGATGTTGGTATGCGTAGCTTGCCTCGAGAACCTGGGAAGAGCCGGCACTTATATAGACGGCCCTTATGTAAGCAACAGTGCAGGCCGGCCGACAGGCCCGATGCGGAAGCTCACCCGAGCAAACGGCTGACGCATCGCGGCGATGAGCAACGAAAGGGGCACGGAGTTAACCCAAAAACGGCTGCGCGTCCGAGCTCACCCTCGGATCTCCCACCTGGTCTAAGTAGACGGTGATGTGAAGGGAGTCGTGAAGGAGTCGTGAAGGAGTCGTGGAGGGGTCGCAGCATTGCTGTGGCAAAGCGTATTGTGACCTGCCAACAGTGCCACTCGACACTTCTGCCCAATGGACTCGTCCTTAGCCAATGTATGGTGGGTGGCACTTGACCGGGACCCTCGGTTCTATGCTTGTCTGCGCAGCCGAGTTCCTCCGCCGGTGCCGCGATTGTCGGATATTGCCAAGTTTGGCTGGAGCAGCTTATTTGCAGGTTGTCTGGTGGGCTGTTCTGACCGGGTGCTTGCTTGGAAACTGATGGAAAGATCAGGACAGCACTGATCAACACGGCCTTGTATCAAGGGGTGGGCTCACTCAACCCAGGTATAGCTCTGCTGTGGACACGTTATGGCTGATGACTGTATCAATCTTGCAACCTTCTTCTGCTTCAATGGTAACTTGTACAGTCGGATACTGGACAATGAAGTGGTTCAGAGTATTGGCAGTGAAGTGGTTCGGAGTTTGGCAGTAGCGGATGAAATCTGGATATTGGAGCTATCCGTCAAAGCCCTTGGTGCCAGTAGGTAGTCATTCTGATGGTATGGCTCCGGGTCACTTACCTCCTCACTGACTCTTCGGGAGCACATGATGGCTGCTCAAAGCCGTCCATACCAAGGCTGCTGGCGATTTCGTTGGCTTGTCCAGAAACCGACGGCTCATCTAATCCACACTGCTTCTTATGCATCCGATCAACTTGACAGGCCAGTTACCTGGCCTGTCACATTCACGAAGGCTCAAGATAGCTTTCCGTGGCCATGGAAACTGCTTCTTTGACATGGTTGCGGTGCAGGAGCCGTGGCCTCAGCTGGCTGCGAATCTGTCGTGTCTGACCCAAAATGCGACTAGTAGTTCTGATCCGTGTTGTATCACTGTCCCTATCTGACCCTATCACTGACCCTGTTTGATGTCCCTTGATGTCTGTTTGATAACCCTGTTTAATGTCCCTGTTGATGTCCCTGTTGATGTATTATCCGGCAATGGCCCCGCATGGCACCCTGCTGTCTCGCTGGTTGCCTGCACTCGTCTCCTTGACACCCAACCACCTGTCTGACTCACCTGCTCCCACGCGCGTGACTCACCGTCCGCTTATAATCCCCACGTCGCCTGGCTCTCCTCACCCCAATGCCTGATTTCAAACAAGTCGACGTTTTCACCAAGGAAAAGTTCAAAGGAAACCCCGTGGCGGTTTTCTTCGACGCCGACCACCTCTCCGATGCCCAGCTCGCCGAGATGTCCGCCTGGACAAACTTGTCCGAAGCCACGTTCGTGCAGAAGAAAACCCGGCCCGAGGCAGATTACAAAGTCAGAATCTTCTCGTTGGAGAACGAGCTTCCTTTTGCCGGCCACCCCACCATCGGCACGTGCCAGGCGCTCTTGGAAAAGGGCTTGATCTCTCCCAAAAACGGCAAGATTGTCCAAGAGTGTGGCGCCGGCTTGATCGAGTTGACCGTCAGCGACGACGGTGAGATCTTTTTCTCCTTGCCCTATGTCAAGAAGAGAGACGTCCTGCAGGAGCACACGGATGCGGTGGTGGCTGCCATTGGCGCTAAGTCCGCCAAGAAATCGGCCATCTATGAGGTGGGCCCGGTGTGGCACGTAGTCGAGCTCGATTCCGCCGACGAAGTCTTGGCTCTAGAGCCCAACTTCAATGAAGTGGAGCGGCTCACGGCTGGTCTGCTGTGTTCAGGCGTGCAGATTCTCGGCGCCCATGGGCCTGGCTACTACGAAACGAGAACGTTTCCGCCTGCCATTGGCATCAAGGAAGACCCGGTGTGTGGGTCCGGGTCGGGTGCATCGGGCGCCATTCTCCAGGACTTTGATGGCTTTTCCGGAGAAATCAAGTTGAGGCAGGGAACTGCGTTGAAAAGAAACGGCCAGGTCACGGTCCGTGTGGGCGACAAGATTGCCGTGGGTGGCCATGCCGTGACTGTCATTGACGGGACATACTAGGTCATTATCACCAACACTGGCAAGTAGGATGCTGATTGGATTATGTGAGGGTGACGTCTGGCCGTTCCAGTATCCGAAAGTGACACACCTAAGACTGATCGTGGTGGAGCTGTTAATTGAGGAAGATCCAGAACAAGTAGGACCAGAACAAGTAGGACGAACGATAGCGTATCGGTAGATCGGTGTGAGCTAGCTCTCCGAGAGGCTCTATGCACGCTAGGCTGTAATTGTGATGAGGGGGAGCGGGTCCTTTTATATTATGCTACTGAGCTACTGCGTTGGGGTGGCTGCTTTCAGGTGCTGCTAATGCACTGGTTGATAATGCACTGGTTGCTAATGCACTAGGCCGGTTGTTGGAACATGCAGACCCCGGTTGACGCGGGCTCAGGTAACCTAATGCTAATCGTGCAGCGCAGGGACATTGTGCACATCCCACAGAATTGCCTACACCACTGCCGATTCGCACTCCTAAACATACGACCCACGTCTGGGCGCTGTACTGTTGCAATACCCAGGCGCTGTACTGTTACAGTACCCACAGCCATATACTAGGCCAATGCAGTGCAGCCATGTTTGCTGCACGCCTACTACAGCCATATTCACACTGCACCCTCGGTACCCTCTAACAGCTTACTAATACCTCGCTGCATCTACCCCTGTACTGCGTCGCTGTGGCAGCAACCACAACTGTCGCACGTGACCCAAAGCGGCCAGGAAGCAGTGTGGCAAACGCGGCAGCCCCTGTGTATTACTCAGCTGCAACATATAAAGCAGGGCAATTCTCCCTGCTCTTCATTAGATATCTCAATAACCTAAATTGTGACTGAAACATTGAGTCATTGAGTACTGAATCCATTGAACTGAATCCATTGAACTGAATCATTGAGTACTGAATCCATTGAGTACCCACTGATTAATTGAATACACCCACCCACCTGTCCCTAGCTAACTCCCCCACATAGCTAACTACCCCTACCATGTCTTTGAACGGAAAAGAATTTAAGTTGGCCGACGGAAACTCAATTCCTGCCGTGGCCTACGGAGCCGGAACCAAGTGGTTCAAGTTGTCGGATGCCGAGGTTGACCAGTCGCTTGTCAAGTCGGTCAAGACCGCCTTGGACTTGGGCTTCACCCACCTTGACGCCGCCGAGATTTACCACACCGATGCCGAAATCGGCGCTGCTGTGGCGGGCCGCCCCCGCTCGTCGTACTACCTCACTGACAAGTACTCGACAGGTGACACCACGTACCAGTACATCTCCAAGCACGGCACGCCTTACGAGTCGTTGAAGTTCCACTTGCAGGAGAGATTGAAGTTGGACTACGTGGACTTGTACTTGTTGCACTCGCCATTCATTTCCAAAGAGCACCATGGCTTTGACTTGGAAGAAGCCTGGCGGTCGTTGGAGAAGTTGGTGGACGAAGGCTTGGCCAAGTCCATTGGTGTGTCCAACTTTGCCGTGGAGGACTTGAAAAAGGTGTTGGAGATTGCCCGCATCAAGCCTGTGGTCAATCAGATCGAGTTCAATGCGTTCTTGCAGGACCAGACACCAGGCGTGGTGGAGTTCAGCCAGAAGAACGGCATCTTGGTGGAGGCGTACTCGCCCTTGGGGCCCATCTCCAAGGGCAACTCCAGCGAGTTCAACGACCACTTGGCCACGGTGGCAGCCAAGCACGGCAAGACTCAGGCGCAAGTGTTGTTGCGCTGGGTGCTTGACCAGAACATCTTGCCGGTGACCACGTCGTCCAACGAGGACAGAATCGCTCAGTTTGTGGACATCTTCGACTTCAAGTTGTCTGCGGAGGAGATTGAGGGCATTGCGACCCTTGGCAAGAAACAGAAGCCTTTGAGACAGTACTGGGCCCGCGAGTACGGCAAGTATGATCAGTGATGACGGATTCCAGATCAAGAATTTCAATGAAGCAGCTGAACACGCATGTGTAGATCAGCGTAGCCATGCTCTTCCACCCTACATAGTAGTCTCAGCGGTCTGCTATCTAGTGTCAGCGGTCTGCTATCTAGTCTACAAGTGTTAGACGATGTGGTCACTATGCAGGACCTCTCCACATGACAGCGCGAGGTGGATCAACGCGCCGATCTCTTGTCCACTGCATCCTGCTCTCTACGGCCAGATTCTTCGCGGCGTCAGATTTGGCTTCTCCTCTCGCTCCTCTTCCACTCCCCCCTACTCCCTACCTCTCTCCCCCCCCCCCTACTCCCTACCTCTCTCCCCCTCCCCCTACTCCCTCCCCCTCTCCCCCTCCCCCTACTCCCTACCTCTCTCCCCCTCCCCCTACTCCCCACTTCTCTCCCATGGAAAAAGGCCAGCTAGTCTTTCTGAGCGGAGCGGCCCAAAACACATCTCTCCAGCGCCTGTCTCCCTATGGCCTGGAGCCCGGGCTCCGGCACCGGCGCCCGTCGCTCAGCGCCGACTACGAGAGTTTCGACGAGCTCATCAAACTGACCCAAACGCTCTCGTTGTCCGACTCCGAGGCATCCAAAAATCGGTACTGGTGGTGGAGGGTTTGGGTGGCGCCAGTCTTGCTCACGGTTTTGGCAGCGTCGGTGCGGCTCCACGGCATTGGCGCCAACCAGAAAGTCATCTGGGACGAGGCGCACTTTGGCAAGTTTGGCTCGCATTACATCCAGCACGAGTTTTACTTCGACGTGCACCCCCCGTTGGGCAAATTGTTGGTGGGCCTCTCGGGGTATCTCGCCGGGTTCGACGGCGAGTTCAAGTTCGATAGTGGCAAGGAGTTCCCCAAGGGAAACCAGTTTACCAAAATGAGAGTGTTCAACTGCGTGTTTGGCATCTTGTGCACGCCCATGGCGTACTGGACCGCGGTCGAGGCGGGCTTCTCCACGAGCACCGCTGTTTACGTGGGGCTAGCCGTGGCGTTGGAGATGCTCTCGCTCACGCTCCTGAAGTTCATTCTCTTGGACTCCATGCTCCTCATGTTCACGGTGCTGACGTACTTGTGCCTCATGAAGGTGCACCGGCTCAACGTGCAGAACCGGTTGTTGAGCGGCCGGGGCCTCGCGTGGCTTGCGCTCACGGGCGTGTCCATAGGCTGCGTGTGCCTGGTGAAGTGGGTGGGGTTGTTTGTCACGGCGCTCGTGGGTGCGTACGTGGTGTACGACTTGGTGGTCAAGTTGTACCAGATGCTGGGGTCGCAGGCGGGCGCAGGGTCGGTGGGCCGCTACGTGGCGCACTGGCTCAGCCGTGTGGCGTGCCTCATCGTGGTTCCGTTGGCCATCTACGTGGCCGTGTTCCGTGTGCACTTCTGGGTGCTCTCCAGGTCCGGGCCCGGCGACGGGCTGATCTCCACGCTTCTCCAGGCGTCGCTCGAGGGCAACAGCTTGAAGAACGGGCCGCGGTCCGTGGCGTTTGGGTCGTTGGTGACGCTCCGGTCGCAGGGCTTGTCGCCCAACTTGCTCCATTCGCATCCGCTGGTGTACCCCGAGGGCCTGCGCCAGCAGCAGGTGACCACCTACGGGTTCAAGGACAACAACAACGAGTTCTTGGTGGAGTTCGACATGGCCACGGCCCGCGACGACCACCGCTTCGCCACGCTCGCCTACGACGACGCCTCGCCCGACAACATCCTCGACTACAAGACGCTCGTCAGGGACGGCGACACCATCCGCCTCAACCACAAGGAGACCGGCTGCTTTCTCCACCTGCACGCCATCGCTGCAGCCATCCTGAAGTCGCTGTACGAGGTGTCGTGCTACGGGGGCATGGACTTGGACGACCCCAAGGACGACTGGGTGGTGGAGATCCAGACGCAGGACGTGTCGCCGTCGGCCAGCTTCCAGGGCGAGGACCCGCACGAAGTGCACCCCGTCTCCACCAACTTCCGGCTCCGCCACAAGGCCTTGGGCTGCTACTTGGCCACGCTGGGCTACGCGTACCCTGCGTGGGGGTTCCAGCAGGGCGAGGTGATGTGCAAGCACCTGTTCATCTCGCTGGACAAGAGCACGTGGTGGAACGTGGAGGACCACGTCAACGGCGAGTTCGAGCTGCCGCGCGAGGTGTACGTGGCGCCCAAGCCCAAGTTCTGGAAGGAGTTCGTGTTGCTCAACTACGGCATGATGGCGTCCAACAACGCGCTCGTGCCCGACCCCGACCACTTCGACAACTTGGCGTCCAGCTGGTGGGAGTGGCCCATTTTGCGACGCGGTCTCCGCATGAGCAGCTGGATCATCGGCGAGCCACGCTACTTCCTCATCGGCCACCCGTTGGTGACGTACTTCTCCACGTTGAGCATCCCGGTGGCGGGCGTGGTGCTCGCGGTGCTCGTGTGCCGGTGGAAGCGCCAGGTGGTGCCCTTCAGCATTCTCCTGGACGAGTGGAACTTTTTGTTGGCGGCGGCGGTGCTTCCCGTCCTCGGCTGGCTCTTGCACTACTTTCCGTTTGTCGTGATGGCGCGCGTCACCTACCTCCACCACTACGTGCCTGCGCTCTACTTTGGCATTTTTGTGTCGGGGTTTTTGGTGGAGTTCTTCATCTCGCGGAAGATGTCGGGTGTCTTGCGGCGTGTGGTGTTCGGGCTTCTCTACGTGGGCGTGGTGGGCGTGTTCTGGCGCTACAGTCCGTTGGCGATGGGCATGGTGACGCTGCGGAGCGACTACAGGCACCTCAAGTTGCTCAGCACGTGGCAGCTCTAGAGTCTGCGTGGTGCCTGGTGCCTGGTGCATGGAGTCTGGTGCCTGGTACATGGTAGCCTTGATAGACCTTGTGATAGACCTTGTGATAGACTTTTGATAGTCAGTATAGTACCAAATATAGTAACAACCGGCCCCACTGCCCTTGCAGGCAGGGGTCGGGCTGGAGAACGACTAGGATTTGACCGATGGTTCAGTCCGGTGTACGGGTGTGTTTGCAGCCATTTCGAGATGCGCTGGGCGATACCGGATGATTTTGATACTGGTATTATTGACTTGTTATCTAGTATTATTGACTGATATTTTGATGTTTTATTTGATATTTTTTTGATATTTTTCATTTCGATATTATATCATTTTATGTTCCGTTTATAAGTATTGTGTGTGCGAGGTAGCACTCGTGAAAAGTAAGAAGTGAACGATAGATATCAGACATTACCAGTATTCATCATATTATTAAGACTATTAAGATAAGAATTATCAGCTATTCTACTTTAAATTTAAAATTAGTTTAGTATAAATAAATCATGAACATACTTATCACCATTTAATAAAAACCACCTAAATAACTAACAGAATTTTACAAAAAGGAATAGGTGGAATAATCATAGGTAAATTAGTTTAAATATGATGATGTTTATTAATATATCAAAACCTGAATATTTACTTTCAAACTTATCAACATCACTAATATTAAGAATATTATCAGGATCCAAAGAAAAAGAAAATATTGACAATTCATATTCATATAATTTAATAAAAGGACATACTACCATAAAGAACACTATGAAAATTAACATCTGGTAATAAAATTGTTCTTAATAACGCTTCTACGTCAGTTCAATAGGTGTCGATGTAATTAAATCAGTGCTGATGACTAGTCCTTTGGTTGGTAGGCATGGAGTATCGGTGTTCTAAGGATATCACCACGTCCTTCTCTAGTATGCTGCGGCGAATGTCTGACTTAACAACTCTACTCCCTCTGTTCATAGCGTATGTATAGTTAGAGATGCTTTTAATATACTCACTTGGACCACTTGTTATGGGTTATGAGCCCTGAAGCGTGGGTTCAATTATCCAGCTCCGTGGGCCTTTTTGGTAAGCAGAACTGGCGATGCGGATGAACCGAACGTAAAGTTAAAGTTCCAGAATTCACGCTAATCAAACACCACAAAAGGTTCAGTTCATCTAGACAGCCGGACGGTGGCCATGGAAGTCCGCTAAGGAGTGTGTAACAACTCACCGGCCGAATGAACTAGCCTGAAAATGGATGGCGCTAAGTGTGATACTTATACTTTACCTCTTTTCAAGAAAAAGAGAGTAGGCAGGCGTGGAGGTTGTGTAGAAGCTTTACTGTGAAGTGGAGTGGAACTGACTCTAGTACAGATCTTGGTGGTAGTAGCAAATACTCAAATGGGATTTTGAAGAATGAAGTGGGGAAAGGTTCCATGTCAACAGTATGAACATGGGTAAGTTGATCTTAACCTCAGGCATTGCTGTTAAAAAATTTTGTTTTAGGGAGGGAAAGGGAACGGTTAAAATTCCAGTACTTGAATATGGAAACGGTAACGTAATGATGAAGACGTTGGAATAAGTTCTGGTTTTCTTATTCAACGACCCTGGAAAAGGATTAACCAGAGTGGATCAACCAGAGATAGGGTTAGAATGGAAGGCCTGCCAATATTTGTAGGCCAGTGCACTTATTACAATCCTTGAAAATTCACATCTGTCCATGCCAAGTCGTACTCATATCCGCCGCAGGTCTCCAAGGTTAACAGCCTCTAGTTGATAGAATAAAGTAGTTAGGGAAGTCGAAAAAATTAATTCGTAAGCATGATGAAGTGCAAGCTCCAGAAGAAGAGCTTGGCAGAATTAACAGATACCCAGATCCAGAATACTTATGGGTACTACGAAGAGAGACCAAATGTATGAGATGTTAACTCACAATAGAGAATCATAGAAGCTGACTCAAAACTAAGGGTTCTTGAGAATGTGGAGAAGATTATTATGCTCGTTCAGAGCATGTGTATCAACGGAAGAGTATCAGAACAATCTTGGTCAAGAACATTCGGCATTTGATAAATTCAGACCTAGTCCACAAAACTGGAGAGTCAAATTCTGGACACCGAGTTTAAGACGTGGAATTTCAGAAACTGCAAGGAAGTGGTATTCTCATGCGTGGAATAAGATGGGGTTTACGCATCGAAACAGTAGCAGCAAAGAAATTGGACGGAGAAAACATCTTACCACTGTCAGACATGTTGGACGTAACGAAATTAATCCGCAAATCAGAAAAGGAACTTAAGAGAAACAGGAACCTGGCATGATTATGGCAGTCAGAAAGGACTACAAACAAAGAGTCCACCAAAGAAACCTTGACACACAGTGCTAGATTCTGTAGTAACGTCTGGTGCCTATTAGGTGTGTTTTCATTAATGGCTCTTCCCAAGGGGAGAGAGCCGGGTTGAATAGTTACCAGAGTAGGGTCGTGTGGTGGCTGGTTGGTGTTTGGATTGACAGTATACGGTACACACGTCTAAGCGTTCTGCGATGCTACCATTGTCCTCAGTGGTAATGGACTGTGCCCTGCGGATCTGACACAGGGTATGTTATGAATGTGGAAAAGGGGCACAAAGAAGAAAAACCTGAATATCAAATTGAACCCAGTATTTACCACAAAGGTGGTTGTATGGGACTCAGGGAGCGTACATGTTGTGAACCGACTTGACTATTTCCAAACGTCGGAAAAGAAGCTCATTAGTTGCAAACAATTAGTCATGGAATCAGGCACAGGAACGGTGCTACTTTAATAGGGCCTTAGAAAGAAAGGTTCTATTGTCAATGTGACTCATTCTCAGATATTACTTGGTATGGTAATAGACTCAGTTAGAGATTACTACTTACATAGCGGTCAAAGATTTGAATGTCCTTAATTTCATAGACACCTCACTTGGAACCCTCATCTTTGATAACTCCACTTAGTCATCTAAATTAACATATCTGCAATGTTATTCTTCTGGTTTGTACCGTCTGGTAACAACCCATACTTCTTTTGGCATGATATGTAGTTACAATAATGTGCTCCACATGAATAATCAATAATGAAGTACTAATCTAGCGCTTCATTGGTCTAGCTGTACAGTGCAAAATATGAAAAGTAGTAACAAATCAAGACCTTCAGCTCGTTCTGGATATTTATCATGAAGTTGTTAGTCTTGCAGAGACGGCTTTGGATAGAGTTGCAGCCTTGGGTGCCGTACTAAATGGTATGTAACTGATATCAACGCTGACTCTACACTACATTGTTTTTTCTAAAGCAAGCCGGCACTTGTTTTCGATCGCGGCATGTATTTTGTAGTTTGCTGACCCTAGCACCTTGTCTAAGGTTGGTAGATCCAGTGTAGGCCTGACGTGAGCTAGTCAGGGTCTATCTTGACTACGCACTACTTGGGAATAGAAGGTATAACCCACTACAGTAAAAACTACTAAACTAATAGTACTACTAATACTAAAAGTCTAATAAACTACTGAACTACATGATAGTATATAGTACATCTATACTAGTGTAATAAGCTACTGAACTACATGATAGTATATAGTACATCTATACTAGTGTAATAAGCTACTGAACTACATGATAGTATATAGTACATCTATACTAGTGTAATAAGCTACTGAACTACATGATAGTATATAGTACATCTATACTAGTGTAATAAGCTACTGAACTACATGATAGTATATAGTACATCTATACTAGTGTAATAAGCTACTGAACTACATGATAGTATATAGTACATCTATACTAGTGTAATAAGCTACTGAACTACATGATAGTATATAGTACATCTATACTAGTGTAATAAGCTACTGAACTACATGATAGTATATAGTACATCTATACTAGTGTAATAAGCTACTGAACTACATGATAGTATATAGTACATCTATACTAGTGTAATAAGCTACTGAACTACATGATAGTATATAGTACATCTATACTAGTGTAATAAGCTACTGAACTACATGATAGTATATAGTACATCTATACTAGTGTAATAAGCTACTGAACTACATGATAGTATATAGTACATCTATACTAGTGTAATAAGCTACTGAACTACATGATAGTATATAGTACATCTATACTAGTGTAATAAGCTACTGAACTACATGATAGTATATAGTACATCTATACTAGTGTAATAAGCTACTGAACTACATGATAGTATATTGTACATCTATACTATTCTAGTAAACTACTGAACTACATGATAATATAATAGTACTTCTATACTAGTCTAGTAAACTACTGAACTACATGATAGTATATAGTACATCTATACTAGTCTAGTAAACTACTGAACTACATGATAATATAATAGTACTTCTATACTAGTCTAGTAAACTACTGAACTACATGATAATATAATAGTACTTCTATACTAGTCTATTGAACCAAAACTAGACTATCCACCATTGCCCATCATGTTCCACCAACACCTTACCCATAGAACAGCTTCGAGCCTACGAATGCCAACAACGTCCCTAGTCACCATTCCCTGACTGCTCTTCATACCTAAGCTGTGACATGGCCAGCCTCGTAACCCCCGGTATGCAAGGTTGGCTATATACCCGGGTTCATTTGCTGGGAATCCTCATCGAACACCTGAACAGACTGTGAATCTACAGACTACTAGTTATTAGACTTCATAAGTACTGGATAGATGGCTTGGTCTAGACCTATATTCTAGAATCTACATAGATGTGTTGGAACCAATGAGTAGCTCTACTCATGATATCGTACCTACGCTCGATACACCTTGCGGCCGGTGGGCCTCTGAAACCGAACGGTGAGCAAGACAAAGCTAGATGCGTTTGGGTATGGATCATACCGATACGCCAAGACGGTAAAGAAAACACATAGATGTAGATAGATGTAGATGTAGGTAGATGTAGATGTAGATACTGAATTATCTAATAACGCTAACCTTCATGAGCATTAATCCTTCCACCAGCAAGCATAGGTTGAAGAAGTAGGACTGGCCCTACCAATGAGATTCAGCGGAGATGCTGTAGTGTGGCCATCTATCTTTAGCAGACTTTATCATTTGAGCGAAGGTGTGGCCCCAAGAGCGACTATTCTACTTATAGACTTCACACTAGCTTCAATGAATCATAGACTGCAGACTTTAAGGCTACGTTTGGACTTACAAAGAGTTGAGATTGACTTCAGCCGACTTCAGCCGACTTCAGACCGACCTCTCCAATATATACTTACACCTCTACACCTCTACACATCATGTTTCCAACGAGACGCCATGGAATAGTGCCTACAATGCTCACAGATTCAGACGGCTAGAGCCACTGCCATTGTCCTCGGCTGTATCGGCTGTACGGACTTCGACAAACGATCCTCGCCAGTGAAGAAAATGATCCGATGCACCAGATGTGAAAACAGACCAAAGAAGACAAAGAAGACAAAGAAGGCAAAGAAGAGAAAGAAGACAAAGAAGAGAAAGAAGACAAAGAAGAGAAAGAAGACAAAGAAGAGAAAGAAGACAAAGAAGAGAAAGAAGACAAAGAAGAAAAAGAAGACAAAGAAGACAAAGAAGAGAAAGAAGACAAAGAAGAGAAAGAAGAGAAAGAAGACAAAGAAGAAAAAGAAGACAAAGAAGACAAAGAAGAGAAAGAAGAGAAAGAAGAGAAAGAAGAGAAAGAAGACAAAGAAGACAAAGAAGACAAAGAAGACAAAGAAGACAAAGAAGACAAAGAAGACAAAGAAGACAAAGAAGACAAAGAAGACAAAGAAGACAAAGAAAGACCAAAAACTGTAGACTCAATGTCATACTCAATATTCTTCTCAAATAGCCTCTAATACTCAGCAGACTCCCAGACGAATGACCCTAGAGGTCAGGTCAATCTCGCAGTAGCAACTTCTTGGCTACTACTCCGATCAGCCCACTAGATCACCCAACTAACTGACACCGACCTCACATTGTTTACAGGGCACTCTAGTTCCAAAGAACAGACCTAACTCACTTGATGAATGACCTCAAGAGCACTGGTTCTGCGACGGGATGCTCGTCGTGACTCGGAGGTCTACCCTCATGTGTAGGGCCCACTCACGTAGCCACTAACTGCGGCCGCTTGCCTCGGGCTTCTGACGTCTTGATAAATAGTTGGCACACCACACCACACCACACCACACAACACCTAAACACACCTAAACACACCTAAACACACCTAAACACACCTAAACACACCTAAACACACATAAACACACCTAAACACACCTAAACACCTTCATACGCTCATACGCTTCATACCGTCACTCCCAACTGTAGCTCGGAAATGTCATACCACCCAATCCAGTATCGTAATGGCACTGTAATTGCGGCCGGTTCTAGGAAATGGTCGGTGACAAACCTACCAAATCTCTACTTCATACTAAGGCATCTGCACAACCAGACTGAAAGCTTGTCTGACCTAGCCCATTGTCAATACCCGTAGTATGGGTATAGAGCAACCATTCCGGTGCCCCCGGAACTGCGGCCACATTATATCATCCATCGGCTTCGCCACCACTGTAACCATTGCCCCAACACACCGTCGTGGTCTCCGGAATTCCCTCTTCACAACAAAACCCTTTTCACCAACCCATTCCCAAAATCGGACCTCTTGCGTTGGTCCTTTTTGCCCTGGGGTAGCGCGGTGTACGGATGTTGCGCCCCACTTCCGGGGTATCGCTCGCACGTGGGCCGTTTAGACGAGCTCTTGATCGGGCTTATTGCCGGACTTACGATACTTGTATACTGACGTCTCCCAGATGCAGTCCAAGCAAGAGGAAAGCTACGTCTGTTGAGGCTGCGCAGATATTCACCCGTCATTGTTTGATGTGCTCCATCTGAAGTCTCCATTGGGTTCGCATCTCTGTAGGTCTTTCGAACAACCCCTTCCACCACGTGACTGTGTCTTATGTTGGTAATTCCACCATGAATTTGCCTTGGTCATAGTTTTTACGGACTGCAAGAACCCCAAATTTTGAAAAGTCTGTTAGACTTCGAGCAAGTTCGCAAAACTCTTGTTCTAAAAGGTCTTTATATCAAACGTTTATTCAAATACAGTGTATGACTTAGAGGAATCCCTAAGGATCTCATCTAGTCGGGCGAACTTGCCAGTCTTATATAATGTGGGGCCACATTCGGGTAACCCTTGAGGGATTTAGCCGTGTGGTCCCAATTGGGAACTCGTCGTAACGAGGTTCATCTGAGATGCATCGTCATGCATCTCCATGCGTTTCGTAGTTCAAGTAGCCTTGAACTTCGAGTGACACTTCAGCTCGTATTCACGAGGTGTCCATTCGAGGTCTAGCTATCGCTATGCCTCGTTAGTTGAATCCACTGACACTAGGTACTCAATTCTAGTGTGCATAGGAATTTTCCTAACATTCTCCTCCGTTAAGACCAGATCGTCTCGACTGGTCTGTCTTCTCTCGAACATGCGTCGTTTCATTTCTTTGGCACGTCGCCTGAACGTGGCATCGGGAATGACGCGTTCGGTCTTGCGTTGGCGTTTCCTGTCACTGACACGCGGAGGTTCGCCGTTGGCGATCTTCGGGCGTCGTAACCGTCCGGCCGGTGGAGAGTCCATCGGAGCGCGCGGTTCCGGACCTGGAGTGGTCGGGACATCATCCGTCGCTGATGGTTCGCCTATCGTAGCGGGTAGTTCGTGGTCCGTCGCGGGGACGTCGGGAGAGTGTGTACTCGGGCTCTGTAGAGGCTGAGTGTGACTCTCGTTGTCCTCTGAGGTTTCGCTGTCGCTCTCGCTTTCCAGCATCGTAGCGTCAGGGGAATCTTCATCTGGGTGACTTCCTTTTTCCGCGTTCGCCTGGAACTCTTCTAAGAGGTATTCTCGTTGAGCCCGTGGGACGACGGCGTCAAATACTCTTTCGGATATTTGTGTTGCCGGATCACTAGGACAATTACGCCATTCCACGTCGTAGTGGTGGTTGGTATCGTCGTAACCCGATATGCGGACGATTTCTCCGTTCCTAGCACGTTCCATTATGTCGTTAGACAATGTAGGTGCCGTATTGGGATATGCTTCCAGTCGTGATTTGTACGGTCGGAAGTTTTCCACATTAATGACTCTATGGGTCCTTGAAATCTCAGGGATGTCGACTTCAAACGCGGCATCGTTGATCTTCTTCACAAGTGTGTAGGGCCCGTAATAGATCGGTTTCACTTTAATGTAAGTGGTTGAACGCACCTCAGGGGGACAGTATGCTGTTCGCTTCAACAAGATTTGATCGCCCACTTTGTAATTTAATTTCTTTCTGGAACGATTCGCATGTTTCTCTGCGTCGTCTTGTGCTTCACGGATAAGGTCTTTAGTCCTTGCAATGATCGCGTGTTGTCGGGCTGTGAACGCTTCAACGGCAAGTGCCCGATCTCTATCCCTAGGTCGGTTGCATTCCGGCATGCGAGGGACCCTGCCTAGGGCTACCTCGAATGGCGTTGTTTGAATAGCCTTGTGGTAAGAACTATTGTAGGCGAACTCAAGTATTGGCAATAACTCGACCCAGCCTGTGCCTTCGTTTTGTGCGTAGGTTCGGATGAGGCGGTTAAGCACTTGGTTCGTTCGTTCAGTCTGACCATCGGTCTGGGGATGCCCAGCCGTACTGAACACGAGTTTGGTACCCACAATATGATTCATGGTATTCCAGAATCCTTCTGTAAAGCGGATATCACGATCGCTAATGATCAGTTTGGGAAAGCCATGGTGTTTGACAATATTGTCTAGGAACAATCTGGCTAGTGCCTCCCCCGTTAAGGTCTTCGTAGTAGGGATGAAATGCGCTAACTTCGAAAACCTATCAACAACAACCAAAATCATGTCCATGCCATCTCTTCCTGGGGGAACTCCAGTGGTGAAATCTAAACTGATCGATTCCCATGGATTCTCGACCACTGGTAATGACCTGAGTAGTTCTTGTGTAGAGGCCGTTAAGTGTTTGCTCACTTGACATATGTGGCAGGAGTCCACGAATTTTCTCACTTGTTTGAATAAGCCACGCCAGTATACGACGGCGGCCATTTGGATGTACGTTTTGTACACGCCAAAGTGTCCGGAGAACGGTGGTTCATGAAATGCAGCGATTAGCCTGCGTCTTTCGGGGTTGTTGGGGATGCAGAGTCTCGGCTCTGTGTGGTCAATTCCCACGGTTGGGAGGAAACGAAGAGCACCGTCGTCGTCGATCTCGTATTTTGCTAGCTTTGTGTGAGATAATGAGGACGTAGGTGGTGTTCCGTCTTTGTGGTATAGGTAGATCTCTCTGAATTCTTCGTCTGCCAAGTAATCGGCTTCGGTAGGCGGAGTGTATTGACCTTCAAAGGTAATAGTTTCCAACTGATTGATACCCATACGTGAGAGGGCGTCGGCCGCTTCGTTGTTCTTTCCGGACAAGTGCTTCAAGGTGAAGTCGTATTGTTCAAGGAATCCAAGCCAGCGAGCTAAGCGACCCTGTGTCACTTTCTTTTGTGTGAAAAGGTATGTAAGACTGATATGGTCTGTACGTATCTCGAAGTGGCGTCCAAGTAGGAGGGGTCGAAAGTGTTTGAGACTCTCGATGATCGCCATGAGCTCCTTTTCCATCACAAAGTATCGGAGCTGGGCTCCAGCTAGTTGCTTGCTAAAGTACGCGATGACACCTAGTAATTTTCCGTTTTCATCCACTTGTTCGAGGGTAGCGCCTAGGGTTTCTCCCGAAGCATCAGTGGTGAGGCGGAAGTCTTTCGTATGGTCTGGCGGGACTAGTACCGGCGCAGCGCATAGTTTCTCTTTTAGGAGTGCGAAATGTTTGTCCTGTGTGGCCGACCATTCGCATTTTCCTGACATGTAGGCAGTAAGGGGTGCCGCGATTTTTGCAAAGCCCTTAACAAACTTTCGATAATAATTGCATAGGCCCATGAATTGCATGGCTTGCTTCGGGTTTTCTGGTGTAGGCCAGTTCATCACACAGTCAATTTTGTTTGTGTTCGGGTGAAGTCCCGATCCATCGATGGTGTGACCGAGGAAGTCGAGTGATGTTCGAAAGAACTCGCATTTCTTGGCATTCACGATAAGATTCTTTTCCTTGAGGATATCGAGTACTCTTTTAAGATCGATGTGATGCTGTTCTTCGGAGGGACTATGAACGAGGATATCGTCCAAGTAAATGAGGACATTTGGGCATCCTTCGAAGATTTCGTTCATGAGACGTTGAAACGTGGCTGGTCCATTAGTGACACCGAAAGGCATCACGCGCCAATGGTAATGGCCAAAGGGCGTGGAAAAGCCAGTTTTTTCCTCGTCTTCTTCGTGCATCCTGATTTGGTGGTATCCAGACATGAGGTCGAGACTCGAGAATATCTTAGAATCACCTAGTTGGTGGAATAAGTCCTCGATGATGGGGAGTGGGTAAGCATCCTTGACAGTTGCATTATTAAGTGCTCGGTAGTCGATGCAAAGCCGAAGCTCGCCCGTCTTTTTCCTGACGAAGATCACTGGAGCAGCATAAGGGGAGTTGGACCGAGTAATGAATCCTTGATTTAGTAACTCCTTTACCTGTTTCTTTAGTTCTTCTAACTCATGTTGTGACATGCGGTAAGGTTTTTTCTTAGGCGGTGTCGTTCCTGGGTACACGTGGATCCGGTGAGTAACGATTGAATTTTTTGCTGGGCCTTTTGGCTTCTCGGTCGTGACGATATCTGAATATTCGTCACGTATGAACTGGGGGATTTTGTTGGGGATTGATCTTACTTCGGTGAGATAGATGAACCCAAGTGGTTCGGCATCTCCGTTCAAGTCGGTATGATCGATATGGTTGATATTTGCATCTAACCCGAAGGTTATTTTGTCTGCCCCAATATAAATGCCAACTTGTCTGATCAAATCGACTCCGAAGAAGAAGTCAAATTCCGTTTCGGTGACGTGGAACTTAGCAATGATAGTTCGTGTCTCGTTGATCCGAAGGGGTAGGTGGACGACTTTCTCAACCCATAATTTGCCGCGTCCTACGCCTTGGATTGGGAACGGTTCGATATCTGTCGTGGGAAGTCCAGCGTTAACCACGACACGCGGTGAAATCGTGTTTAGGTTGGCGCCTGTATCAACTAACGCTTGGTACTTCCTATCGTTGAGTTGTATCTCATACACGATATATCTTCTGTCATTAGGGATGGGGGTACCTTTATTTCCTATGACTGCAGTGGCATTCTCCGGGCCTCCTGTAAAATGGATATGTCCCTGGTCGACTAGGGTTCCATGGTTTGCCGGGTCGTCCGGTACGGCCGTGAGGGGTTCTGTAGCTACCAGAGCCTCCTGTTTTGTGGTCGGTTCACAGGCGTCTGGCTCTCTTGTCTCGTCGTACGGAAGCGCTTTATACGATTGTCCGTCCAGTGCGTCTGCGAATTGGAGTTGATCTCGACTCTCTTTCAGACCTTCCTGAAGATCGGCGTCGGTCTGGTTCGCCGATCGTCTCAGTTTTTTGACGACTTCTTCTGGTATTGCTGGTTGGAGCTTTGTGAAGAAGGATTGGACTTATTGCCCTTGGCGGACTTGTCGTCCTTGTTGTTCGTTCCCGTAGTGGCTGTTTGGGTCAGCCCTTTCTTTTTCTGTTGGTTACGACGACCGTTGTTGGATGCGTTCTCGAGTAGTTCCCAGGTTCGAGTTTGCGCCTCACAGTGGGCACGAACCTGTTGGTACGTGTCGAATTTGATCGGAATGATTGCATCCTGGATGTACTCCTTCAATCCGTTGATGAACATCTCTGTTGCCCACAGGGGGTGGAACTTAGTTTTATCGCAGAGCTCGAGATGCTCCTCAAACTTCGCATGGTATTCTTCGAGTGAGCCTGTCTGCCTAAGAGAGAGCAAGGCCCTGTTAGAAGGGTTTCGCTTTGGCGCTTTGCCTTCTTCCCATGCTAGGAATTCCTCTATCATGTTGTCAAACGTCTTCCCTTCATACTCATGGGAGCTCCTCCAGTTTTGTATCCATTGGGAGTGCTCCGGTGCCTTCAGCATGAGTACGGTGTAACAGTCTTCCGATCTGAGTTTATACCGAGTCGTGAGGCGTTGGACAAGTGTCACGGTCTTTTTGATCTCGCCATAAGTCAGTTTCCTCGTGACAGCGGGGATCGCGGAGGCTTTGTCCATTAACTCTTCCTCCCTTTTCGCTTTCCGTTTCAATGAGAATTCAGTGTACTGTTCTTCCTCCTCTTCGAGAGTTGTTAGTACTTCTGTTCCCATCACGTGGTTCCTGCCGGAGAAGTCAGATTCTGGTGTGGCTGACGAGCGGGTTCGTTCTATGTCGCCACTCCTTGGAGTCCGAGGGTCGCTGGTCGAGTCCGGGACCGTAGTTGGGGCCGACCGGTTGGCACCGCTCTTCTTCATCTCTTCCATCTCTGCCGACATGGTCTGGTGAGACGCCGTAAGGCCAGCAAGGTCTTGCTGCACCTTGACAAGAATCCGGAGGATTTCGTCGTTAGGGGAGTTCACGCTAGTTGCGGTGGCGGGGGGGGCTGAGGGTGAGTGCCGGGATGAAGACATACTTGTAGATCGATTTTAGCTGCGCTACCAAATGTTAGACTTCGAGCAAGTTCGCAAAACTCTTGTTCTAAAAGGTCTTTATATCAAACGTTTATTCAAATACAGTGTATGACTTAGAGGAATCCCTAAGGATCTCATCTAGTCGGGCGAACTTGCCAGTCTTATATAATGTGGGGCCACATTCGGGTAACCCTTGAGGGATTTAGCCGTGTGGTCCCAATTGGGAACTCGTCGTAACGAGGTTCATCTGAGATGCATCGTCATGCATCTCCATGCGTTTCGTAGTTCAAGTAGCCTTGAACTTCGAGTGACACTTCAGCTCGTATTCACGAGGTGTCCATTCGAGGTCTAGCTATCGCTATGCCTCGTTAGTTGAATCCACTGACACTAGGTACTCAATTCTAGTGTGCATAGGAATTTTCCTAACAAAGTCATCAAGCGCAAGTGGTTTAGTGGTAAAATCCAACTTTGCCATAGTTGGGCCCCCGGTTCGATTCCGGGCTTGCGCACTTTTTTTTCACTTTCTTGAGCTGCTTTTCACTCTCTTGAGCTGCTTTTCACTCTCTTGAGCTGCTTTTCACTCTCTTGAGCTGCTTTTCACACTCTTGAGCTGCTTTTCACACTCTTGAGCTGCTTTTCACACTCTTGAGCTGCTTTTCACACTCTTGAGCTGCTTTTCACACTCTTGAGCTGCTTTTCACACTCTTGAGCTGCTTTTCACACTCTTGAGCTGCTTTTCACACTCTTGAGCTGCTTTTCACACTCTTGAGCTGCTTTTCACACTCTTGAGCTGCTTTTCACACTCTTGAGCTGCTTTTCACACTCTTGAGCTGCTTTTCACACTCTTGAGCTGCTTTTCACACTCTTGAGCTGCTTTTCACACTCTTGAGCTGCTTTTCACACTCTTGAGCTGCTTTTCACACTCTTGAGCTGCTTTTCACACTCTTGAGCTGCTTTTCACACTCTTGAGCTGCTTTTCACACTCTTGAGCTGCTTTTCACACTCTTGAGCTGCTTTTCACACTCTTGAGCTGCTTTTCACACTCTTGAGCTGCTTTTCACACTCTTGAGCTGCTTTTCACACTCTTGAGCTGCTTTTCCCGCCCTTAGGCGGCCACACTTTACTCCCTTGGGTGCTTAGGAGTCTACGTGTCAACACAAGTTTGTCATAACCCCTCATGTTTGTATGCCGGAAAGTTTTTCCATGTTAGGAAACAAGCTAAGCGTTCCAGGATCACGTATATGGTGGTCATGGGCTAGCACCTATCATCTAAGAGCTGCTATGAGCTGCTCCTCCAAGACCCTAGATGGATCTTGACGCACAGCGTTGCGCATAAAGATCTAATCAGGAGTCGCCCGAGGAAAGGGGTGACAACCCGGCATCGCCGAGGTACAGTCCGTGCATAATCTCTGGATACATGAGTTTCATAATATCCCGCACGCCCCCTTGTGTTTCAAGAAATCCCTCACGGGCGACTATATAGATTAGCTAGAGGTCTGAATGGAATCCTGAGTGATTCTTCTTTCGACATATATTATCCCAAATATATACTTTGCTTTTTCCTATTAGAACCAGCCTAAATTCTGTTTCTAACATTCCACGACAAGCGCAAGTGGTTTAGTGGTAAAATCCAACTTTGCCATAGTTGGGCCCCCGGTTCGATTCCGGGCTTGCGCATTTTTTGTTTTTCCACATGCTGCAGAGCGGTCCCGAACGGACGGGCCCTTTTATTGTCGCCGGGCACAAGGCTGCCGACTCTACTGGCAAATCCGAGCTCCATCGAATCAAGGTAAGCCATCGCAGACATGTCTATACATCTGAAAGCTCAATATTACACAAAGCCCAAGCACAACGAGACGGCCGGAGGCCCAAAGCTACACTAAAGCCATTCTTCGTACCCAAAACGGCGGGGGCCATGCAAAAAACGGGCACGTGACCGCGCGCACCCGTGCACCCGCACCACACATCCAAACACCACACTCCATCATCAACACAAGACTCACTCATCTACGTACCATGGAATACGAAAACACGTATCTCGACGATGAGGAAATCCAAATGGATCAGCGCACTCAGAATGTCGGAGACCAACATTTCATCAGCCATGAAGCTCCTCAGCTCCTGGAAGATCCCCACCATGGAGTCGTGGCCGAGGAGGAGCTATTAGCAGCCCAAGCCGCGGCCGACGCTGCCGTCGCCCAGCAGCAAGAGCACGGCACCCCCGGCGGTGTCTTCAGCAACGTTGGCCAGGGCCTTGTGGGTAAAAACCGCGACATGATGATGCAATATTGGCAGGAAATTATCAACCTGATTGAGCATGATGAACATGATTTCAAAAACCATCAGTTACCCTTGGCTCGCATCAAGAAAGTCATGAAAACCGACGAGGACGTGCGGATGATCAGCGCGGAGGCCCCTATTCTCTTCGCTAAAGGCTGTGATGTCTTCATCACGGAGTTGACCATGAGGGCGTGGATCCATGCCGAGGAAAACAAGCGGCGTACGCTCCAGAAGTCGGATATCGCCGCAGCCTTGACCAAAAGTGACATGTTTGATTTTCTTATTGATGTGGTTCCTCGTGAAGAGGAAAGGCCCAAAAAGACCTACCGGGACCCGGCGTTTCCCTCTTCGCTGCTCCACCACTCAATGAGACAAGGCATGGTACAGCAGGGAGCTTCCGCTCGGAACTTGAACCATATGCCAAATTCCCACATGCCAAACTCGGTATCAAATGCAATGACCGACGCATTGCCCAGTTCAATGCCAAACCCAATTCAAAGCTCAGTGCAGAATCTGTTGCCAAACCCAATGCAAAGCTCAGTGCAAAATCTGTTGCCAAACTCAATGCAAAGCTCAGTGCAGAATCTGTTGCCAAACTCAATGCCTAACTCAATGCAAAATCAGTTACCCGAAAGACAGTTGCCGAGCCTGATTCCCGAACGGTCATTGTCAAATTCGATACCCGAACGGTCGTTACAAAATCCGGTGCCTGAACGGCCATTGCAGAACCTGCATGGCCAAGCAACCCCGCTTCAACATGAAAAAATCGGCGGGGGCCCAGAATCTCGGCCCAATCAGGACCAGCGCCAGCTACCGTTTGCTGACCGTGCGTTTCCTCAGAGAATGCCGGACGTGAGCGAGAATCTTGAGGGTCACACTCCAAACGAGGATACGGATGCCGAGAACAGGCCCGGTCGCAATATGCAAAAGGCAGTTGATGGCGAGCAGAAAGATGGTTCCTTTTTCGAATCGTACCCCCCTTACGAAAACGAGTATTAGTATAAAAAACTCTTTCGGGTACACTCCAGTCAATGAGTCTAGAATTGTTGGTTTGGCCTCTTGTGATTTCGCCTTATCATCGTTCGTATCATTACACATCGACGTCAAATCAATATAGATCTATTTCAGATCAACTTCATATCAATTTCAAATCAATAAGATCTGTCAGATCGACTTCAGATCACGTTAAATCAATTCAGTTCAGAATGGAGTCACTCAGTTAATCTCGAATAGATTTAGGTTGATTTCATGTTGACTTCGGGTCTATCGGTTTGGTCACTCTGGGTTCTCAAACATGGGTTCATTTCGCAAACCTACCAATTCGACATCGTAATTTGCCGCTGGCGTTGCCGCTGGGATGCAGTTTGGGTTGCCATGTGTTGCCGCTGGGTTGCAGCAGGTTGCCGCTGGCGTTGCAGTCGGGCAGTTTGCAGTCGGTGTGGCGGTCTCCGCACTCTCGGTGCATCTCGGGTTCGGCGTGAATAAGTGCAGGCGCAGCTAGTGTGCAGAAAAAAAAGTCACTCAATTGCCGTCTTTATCAGCACTGATCACCCCAGCAACCTTAACCCCCACATGTTCTTTTTGTATAGAACTGCGGTACTTCTGACACGAACACTTATTAGGAACCGGACCTTTCCAAGTATACTAAAACCACAAAAAATGAATTTAATGACCATTTCGCAACTGTTAGATGAGGCGTACAATAAGCACAAGATCATCCCCGAAGTCATTGATAAGTTTGACAATCATGGCTTGCTCACCATTGAGTACTCTCCAAAAGTCCAGGTCACCATGGGCAACACCCTCAAAGTGAAAGATACTCAAAAAGTGCCCAAGATCCAATTCACTTTGAACTCGCCAAACCAGGAGCAGGAATTGCAGGTCAACCCCGATGACCGCTTCATGTTGGTGTTGACTGACCCTGATGCACCATCCAACAAGAATCCAGAGCGGTCAGAGTATTGCCACTGGATCGTGTCGGACTTGAAGCTCAGTGCCAACAACAACGGAAATGGAGACTCGTTGTCAACCATCTTGGACTTGTCCAAGGCAACTGAGCTCTTGCCTTATGTAGGGCCGGCCCCTCCTGAGAAGACAGGCAAGCACCGGTATGTTTTCTTGTTTTATAGACAAGACCCACTAGCCAACTTGGTGGTTCCAAAAGACAGGCCAAATTGGGGGACAGGCACGCCTAGGTCGGGAGTCAGGGACTGGGTGAATAAGCATGGCGGCGACAGTAAATTGTTGGGAGTCAATTTTTTTTATGCTCAGAATGAAGTCCAGGAGTAATCGGCTTTGGTTGAATAGTCTAAGCAATCGAGTGTGTTGAGTGAGATGGGCAAAGTAGTCGAGTGCAAAGTAGTAAAGTGCAAAGTAGTCGAGTGCAAAGTAGTAAAGTGGCGTTCGCCCGTGACACTTATCGTAGCCGTGCCGAACTATAATCCTTCGGACTCACCACCAAACCCTTGCCTTTTGTGGCGCCTCTGTAGATGGTTTCAATGATATCAATCATCTCTTGTTTGTTATCGATGAGGAAGTTCAACTTGTTGTTGTTACCCGTACCAAAGTCACACATCATGTGCTTGTTTCTATGGAAGAACATCACAGTACAGGGGTCGTACAACTCGTACATCTCATTGAAATCAGGAACCTTTTCAATGTCGCAGAGATATATGGCAGCAAAGTTCTTGACCTTCTCGGCCACTCCAAAGAGAATCTCGTCCATGATCATACACAGCCGGTCAGAATCGATGCCAAACCGTATGATCACAAGCCTTTCATCCTCAGACAATATGGCCTGGTCGACGTGCCAGCCAGTACGGAGATGCGGAAGGAAAATGGAACTCATTTAAATGACAATACACTAATGTTGTGATGAGATGATTGGTCGCGCAGCCGATATCGCCGGCTACAGCTGAGACGGAACGAGCGTAAACGTTAGAGCCACGTAGTGTCTATTCAGAAACAATGGAGTGCTAGCAAGACGAATAAGGCATCATAACAGGCAAATGTGATCAAGCAGACAAATGTGATCAAGCAGACAAATGTGGTCAAGCAGACAATTTGTGATGGCCGAGAAATTGCTTTCGAAAAGGGTCTTCATCAATTTCAAGTGATTCAGTTTAGCAGCCCAAAATCAGCGTAGCACACCATTATTTTTGACGCACGAACACTAGAGGAATTGAGGGATTTATATAGTGAATTCTTGGCTGCTTTTGTGTTTGTTTGAAGTATAAAACACACATGCAGTGTGCACAAAAGCGCCATGTTTCCAAACGCACGACGTGTACCATACACAAGACGGGGCAAGCTACAAACGGATATATAAACAGACATCCCCCGTGCTCAACTTTTTATAAAGTGCCGACTGTTTGCAAAGAGTTTCACATTTCTGTGGAGCAGGTTTTGTTGAGTGCGGATTTGCAGCCACCAACGCCTTTGCCCTCATACTATTCAATCCAGTTTTTTGGTGGGTTAAAGTCGGCATAGGAAAAATGATAGAGATACCGCCGGAGAATATCCAGAGTGATTCCACGGATCTGTCGGGAAGTCTTCGCTCACATCAAGTCAAATTGCACGATCACACAGGAAGCTTCCTTGGACAAGAACTCAATTCCGAGCGGTATACCAGTGATCTGAAAGAAAGGCAGGGAGAAACTGTGAAAAGAGCCGATGTGCGGTTTTACAAGTCGCCATTTGTTCTTAAGGCCGAGACTTCCCTCGATAATGACATGCTACTCAGATACTCAAGGTACCTGCGTAAGCAGAAGGGGAGGAACCCGTTTTACTTCAAGTGGGGATTGTGGAAAAGTGATGGGCCATCCAAGTGCATGCATGATATTCTTGAGACGCAAGGCCAGTTGGAGGCGGCAATGAAGGAGCTGAAGTGGCGGTCGCCAATCGACATTACCATATTGAGACTAGGACTTGCGCCAGGTCAAAAAGTGAACAAGGTGGCATTGAAGGTGCCTCTGGCCGGGCAGACAGCGTTTTATCTATCCTTGTGCAACATCTCTATGGACAATGTGTTGTATCGTCAGGAAGGCACACATGGTGAGTAAAGCAACCAAAAATCCATCAACCACTACTAACGGCAGTGCCAATCATTGGCTTGAGTTTGAGGCCAAAGGAGAATTATGCTGTTGTCAAACTCTGGCTTGGATCTTCCGAAAGCGCGCAACCAGAGCCGCAACAAATCTTGCAGCTTTTACAGAACTTAGCGGCTCAAGTGCCAGAGGAATATGTAAGTATCATTGCCAGCGGGATATACATCGCAGAAGATGGGGAATCGTATCGTGTTTTCGATTTCAACGAACTGGGGAAGTGTTAAAGACACGTTCGGTCACACAAGTGAGCCATCCCGCATTCCGGTACCCAGCATTTTTTCAGAGCGAAATTTCATCGAGTCAGCACTGATCAATAAACTAGCCCACCAAATGTCGGAAATTGAACTCGGAGTCACCGCTGATATGCATGTCCATCTCCGCGATGGGAAGATGATGGAGCTCATCACGCCTACTGTGAGAGAGGGAGGCGTCTCCGTGGCCTATGTTATGCCTAACTTGGTGCCTCCCATCACGACCATCGACAGAGTGGTGGAGTACAAGAAAAAGCTCCAAGAGCTCTCTCCCAAAACGACCTTCTTGATGAGTTTTTACTTGTGCAAAGAATTGACACCTGACTTGATCCACGAGGCAGCCAAACTTGGGTGCATACAAGGAGTCAAGTGCTACCCAGCAGGAGTGACCACCAACTCTTCAGCAGGAGTGGATCCTAATGACTTCTCGCCGTTCTATCAGATCTTCGAAGCGTTAGAGAAAAACAACTTGGTTCTCAATTTGCATGGCGAGCGGCCGCCAGCGAAAGATGAAGACATCCACGTTTTGAACGCGGAGCCCAAATTTCTTCCCGCTCTCAAGAAGTTGGCCCAGGACTTTCCAAACTTGAAGATCATCTTGGAGCACTGCACCACAAAAAGTGCCATCGACACCATACGTGGAATCCACGCAGAAAATCCAAACTCCAAGGTCGCCGCTACCATCACTGCTCACCATCTCTCTTTGACAATCGACTCGTGGGCCGGAAATCCGATTAATTTCTGCAAACCCGTGGCTAAGTTGCCGGAGGATATGAGAGCCTTGGTAGATGCAGCAACGGGTGGGGAGCCTTTCTTCTTCTTCGGATCAGACTCGGCCCCCCATCCCGTGGAGAGCAAAGCCAGGCACGTTGGTGTATGCGCTGGAGTTTACACCCAATCGCATGCTATCTCGTACTTGGCAGAGGTATTCGATTCGGTTGGAAAGATGGACAACCTCGTGAAATTTGTATCCAAGCACGGGCTCGAGTTCTATGAAGTGCCTGAGAAGGATATCGTGAGCAAAGACAAGGTATACTTAGTGGAGAGAGAAAACTACGTGCCAGAAATTATTGGCAAGGCTGGTTTGAAGGTTGTGCCGTTTAAAGCCAGCGACAAGCTCAAGTACGCTGTCGAGTGGAGATAAGGGAAATCGTGCATATGAGCATTGAGATTGCATGTGAAAAAAGCTCAAGAGCACCAGGCTCCATCAACTCACGCGGGATTTAAAGAAGTCCAAGGCGACGGGAACACCAAGCGCCTGGGAATCAACGCCTGGAAATCAACGCCTGGAAATCAAGCACTGCGGTGTGCAAATGGCACCCGAGAAGTCGTGCATCACGAACGACATGGTGTCATGGAACACGACGGAATTTTAAGCTCGCTCCGCTGCATGCACGGTGCAGAGCCGCACCACCAAACCCATTGACCTGAGCGAAGCCAGTGCGTTATCATCGTTCACGGTGTGCACAAGGCCGTTTTATAAGCTCTTCATCTTCTGATCTATTCATTTCGGAACTGGGTCACTTGGAATGGTGAAAAATGTGCAGGAGTTTCGGCAATCCAAAACAGAGAGGAGAGAATGCACGGAAAAGCGAGGCATGCAGCTAGTCTGCCTCGAAGCACGTTTCTTGCTGTCGCTCGCCTGAAGACACGCAAACGGGCAATGTGTCAACGTGGGCCAATATGCTTGAAGCGGGGTCTGCATATGCTCGCCAATTTAGTCCACGTGAACGGGCGCTCCGAGCCTGGGGCCGGGTTCAACGCAACCCGAGCTAATTTCGGCGGATGTCACCGCCCATCGAAAGGCCACGCGGCGAGGGTGTCACGTGACAAAGTGCTTCCAATTAATGAGACATGCGCTGCGCGAAAAGTGCAGTGCGCTGCGCAGGCCGCGCATATGTCAGCGCCGCTCCGATCTATATAATGGCGGATTCCCAGACTAGTTGCTCACTATTCCACACGCCAAGGACTTGGATCGGACGGCCTGCACACGCACCCACAAGCAAGCCCATTTCTCTCATCGCCGCTTCACGAACGAGACACCGTGCCAGAATAACGCTTAATTTCTGAAAAGCCACATCAGAGTCACAGACACCACACACCATGGCCTCGAGAGACTTGCCCCGGTCCATGAATGAGGCGCTTACCTCATGGTACCAGCGCATACCAGACGAGTTCCACTATGGCAAGAAAGTCGTTGACGACGGAGAGCCCAACGAGGACGGCAGCCCGAAGTCAGTGTCGGTCAAGAACCTCTGGCCCGCGTTCATCTCCGGATCCGGGTTGTTTTCCGACGGATACGTCAACAACTCCATTGGCACAGTGACCACGTGTCTTTCGGCCATTTACGGCGAGCGGTACACGAATTCCAGTGCCATTTCGGTCATCTCTGCCATTGCGTTCGCCGGAACCGTGGTGGGCCAATTGGGCTTCGGCTACATCTCCGACAACGTGGCCCGGAAAGGCGGCATGCTTATCGCCAACGTGCTCCTTATTCTCTTCACGATTCTTTGTGCTGTTGCCACGTGGGGCAAAACGCCTGAAGGCATGTTTGCAGCGTTGGCAACGTTCCGGTTCTTCTTGGGAATTGCCATTGGTGCAGAATACCCCACAGCCTCGGTGATCGCGTCCGAGTTCGCCAACCAGTTGCCTCCAGGACACAGAAACAGGTACTTCATCTGGTTCACCAATTTTTCTATCGACTTTGGGTTCGTGGTGTCGGCGTTCGTGCCCATGGTCCTCTTGTGGATTTTCACGCCCAAGCACTTGACGCCGATCTGGCGCTTGACGCTTGCCCTTGGAGTATTTCCTCCGTTGGCGTTGTTCTTCATGCGCCGGAAAATGAAGAACTCCGAAGCCTTCGAGCGCATGAGCATGAACAAAGTCAAGAAGTTTCCGCTTCTTTTGGTGGTCAAGTTTTACTGGTTCAGACTTGCCGTGGTGTCGATCATCTGGTTCATCTACGACTTCTCTGCATACTCATTCGGGCTCTACTCCAGTTACATCTTGACGCAGATCATTCCTGAAAAGGATATGTACAAATCCTGGGGCTGGAACGTGGTATTTAACCTCTTCTACATCCCCGGGTCTTTTGTTGGTGGGTATGTGGCGGACGTGATTGGGCCCCGTATGACGCTTTTCGTGGGGCTCGTAATACAGGGCATCATTGGCTTTGGTATGACCGCAGGCTACCTGCACTTGAAGAACCACATTGGACCGTTTGTGGTGGTGTACGGAATTTTCATCACCATGGGCGAGTTTGGGGCTGGAAACACTGTGGGGTGCTTGGCGTCCAAGACGTCGTCCACGTCCATCCGTGGGCAATATTACGGCATTGCTGCTGCGGTGGGGAAAATCGGAGCCTTCGTGGGAACCTACATTTTCCCCATCATCTTGAGGAAACAGGGCGGCGCCGACTCCGACAACGGCATCAAGGCTGCGTTCTATATCTCATCGGCCTTGTGTCTTTTCTCAGCGTTTTTGACGTTGTTCTTCTGCCCCTCGGTAGGCCAGGACTCGATTAATAAGGAAGACAGGGACTTCTTCGAGTACTTGCAGGCCAACGGCTATGACGTCAGCCAGCTTGGCGTGCATCACGGCGAAGAGTATGACGCCTCTTCGGACGAAGCAATGGAGAAGGCCAATATTAATGTGCAGCAGACCAAGATAGACACCCCAAACAGTTCATTAGTCCACCAATGAGCGCTGGTTAGTATCAATAGAATGTGTGCAGCAGACCAACACCCCTTCGGCTCATAGTCCGCCAATGAGCGCTGGTTAGTATCAATAGAATGTGTGCAGCAGACCAACACCCCTTCGGCTCATAGTCCGCCAATGAGCACTGGTTAGTATCAATAGAATGTGTGCAGCAGACCAACACCCCTTCGGCTCATAGTCCGCCAATGAGCACTGGTTAGTATCAATAGAATGTGTGCAGCAGACCAACACCCCTTCGGCTCATAGTCCGCCAATGAGCACTGGTTAGTATCAATAGAATGTGTGCAGCAGACCAACACCCCACCGGCTCATAGTCCGCCAATGAGCACTGGTTAGCATCAATAGAATGTATTAATGTGCACCATGATAGACAGGCCCGATAGACAGGCCCATTAGTCCGCCAATGAGCGCTAGTACCAATAAAATGTATTAATTATGCAGTATAGGTCATTTCTGCGGGTCTTGCACTGCAATTGTCAAGTCGTATTCACCTAGTTCTTTCTGGTTGCTTTCACCACGATCGGCACCATTCCTCCCGTGGATATCGTAAACCGTCTGTGACCAAAAACAAGAATAAACGAACGGATAGTGCCCGCATGCGTGGTGGTGTTAATGATGGAGTCTTCAATGGCTCTTTTCTTGTCCACGGCATTCTTGGAAGCATCCCAGTCCTTTTCGAACAAACCCTGGCAAAAGCGATTCACACGGATGCACAAGTCCTCGCTAGTCTCTCTCTCGACCGTGAACAACTGGTCCTCTTCGCTAAAGTCCGCTTCAATATCGTAGTCAGGGAACCGCTGCTGAATCACTGTCTTTGTAGATCTCTTGTCACACAAATTCTTTCCAATGGTCTCGCGGATGGTCTCCATGATCAAGGGCTTGGTGGAGGCCGGCTTCAAGCCATCCCAGGTATACTTTAAAGTCCAGCACGATCTTTGCAAAGGAGACACGTAGAACTTGGATGGAACGGACGCACCGTGGAGCTCGATCTCCTTGCGCCAGACCTCGTTGTTTTCCTTGGCCTGGGCAATTCCCAATTCCGTGAGCATTGGGTCCGGCCCGTAGGTGACGTCACCATCTGTGCCCAATGCATACCACTTCTCATTCCAGGCGTCAATGCCGTACTTGTCGACCACGTAGTTGTGGTAGCCCTGGCCGTGCCGGGCGCAGAACACGAGCTTGTACACCTCGTTATCAGCGGCGGATGCGTTCAAGTCATGCAACTTGGCACGGATGTCGTCCCACGACAACACACGGCCCAACTGCTCCTCCGTGTACCTGAACTCGAGGTCGTCGGTTTTTGGATCAGACTGCTTGAAGAAGCCCTGGACGGTTTCAAACGTCCACTTGAGGCCCTCCTCCCGGGTTACTTGTTGCAACTTCTTTTGATAGAGCTCCTCGATTTCAGGGTTGGCGTGGGCATCTTCATAATCGCATTCGGAGGGAATGAGCAACGACATGATTGTAAGGGAACGGAAGAAAAGTGGAGGCTGCAAATCAAAGAGGAAGAACCGCCATATTTATATTCGCGGACCATACGTCTCATGCAAGCCGGCATGGACGCGCAATAATTCTCGGGGCGACTAGCGGGACATTGCGGGTACATGCACACCCCACGTATTGTGTTTGCAGGTCTGGGACAGGTGCAGTCTGCTTCATGTCATGTAATGTATGGTATTGGTATGTTTCATGGGTGAAACACGCTCAGAGAAAAACTATATAAGGAGGGCTTCCTCCCGGGAGGCAAGCCCGTCTGGTCCAAGCGTTCTTATCCCAAAAGAGTGTCGCCACCACGAAGTAAGGGCATTGAAGTGACAATCTAGGGAATGACTAACGATTTGTTTTACCAGAAAGAGAGGTGCAGACATACTACTTGGATTCCTTCATGAAAACGTCATCACACTCAATGTGTCTATCTGATGCCGTTCGTGATTGGTGTTTCTACAGATGCCTGAACGTCAGGATTCACTTGGACAACTACTTGTACGGGTTCGAGCATGTGTCCCGTCAACTGTGCTGTTGCTCCCCAGAACACCCAGCGGTGCGTGGTGTACGGGTTTCGAATTTGCAGCCAATTCCAGGTGAGACAGTCAACACGTTACAAGTATTTTCCCTTTCTAGCCTATCAAGGTAGTGAGAGAGGCCACGGCGTGGTCTCGACCTGCAGAACTACTGAATGAATCCACTGGCAGTGGTATGTGGAAATAGACTGCCAGCATTGAGAACGTTTCCGCGTCCAGAAGCCCGTTGGGGTGGCTTTCTTTTGGAATCCAGGACCAGCTCTGAACGGGCCGGTTACATACCTGTGCCATGATATGGAGGTCCAGCGCTGACCAAATGAGAGCTCGTCACTAGATTATTGCACATGTCTGATGGGGAGTTTTGAAGGAGTCAAGTGATGTAAGCCGGCTCTGGCGTCCAGCCTTGGGTCCTTCACCCACTCCCTACACCACTTCCGCCGCTGCTTCATGCAAAGACCCGAGACGGTCTTTTCTACAATTTCTTCAGTATTTGATTGAGCTAAAGTACACGCAAACCAGGGTTTGCTAGGGGCATGGATCGTTAGTGGTCAAGTCTTGCGCGAAGATGCAGACTTGAAGTCCGGCTTGAACTCGGGTTTCTTGGGCATGGCAGAGCCCTTCTTCTTGATTTCAAACTTGGTCACGAGCGGGATGTGGTCCGAGGGGAAGTGAGCGTCGGGGATTCCGATCTGGTGCAGGAAGTACTCCTCGTCGGCCTTACCCAAAAGTCCCTTCACCTGCAACGTGTTGGTGGAGTACCATATGTAGTCGATTTCATTGGTGAAGGTGGGCGTGAAGTTGGAGAAAGGGAAATCGCTGGCAATGTGGTCGTACGCGGACTTGAGCTTGAACGAATGGTGGAAGCCTTCGTCAGTGAACTTGCCGTAGTCTCTTCCGTCCATGTCCTCATGCTTGGAGACCGACCCCGTGGAGATCAACTGGTACACGGCGCTGGACTTGGTGGAATTGAAGTCGCCGCAGATCACCATGGACGTGTTCTTGGCATCCTCCGGGTTGGGACCCTGGAACTTGCGGATAATCTCCTGCAACTCCTCCAACAAGATGCCCACCTGCAAGGCCTTGACGTCGTTAAACGCAGGGTCCCAATGCAAGTGCGTGTTGACAATGACAATCTTCTCGCCGGTGCTGGAGTGTTGTAGATAGGTGATCAAGGCAATGTGGTCTTTGTTCATGAACCGGTTGAATAAGTCCTTGGTCTTCTTGTACTTGTCCAGACCCATGCACACGGTGTTGTACTCCAAGTGCTGCTTCTGGATGAGCAGGAACTTGGACGTGCGGTAGAACGTGGCACAGCCGTCCACCTTCTTGGACTCCTGCTCGCCCATGGTCTTGGACCGCGTCTTGCTGAAGAAAAAGCCCTTGTAGCCAATCTCCGTCATGATGGGCATCCAGAACTCGTGGAATGTTCTTGTTTCCACTTCCTGGAGGCAGATCACATCGGTGTTGTAGCGGATGATCTCCTCCTTCAAGGCCTCCTTCCGGTAGTTCCACTCGAGCGCCCATGAGGGCGTATACTTGTACAACTTGGTTGTCGCGTAGTGCTGGCACAAGGTGTTGTAGGACATCATGGTGAATGAGTCCGCAGCGTCCTTGTTCAAGTGATCATCGGTGTAGGCGTTGGGGTTCTGCACCGGGTCTATGACATCGCCGTCTTTTTCCAACAAGAGCCACGAGCGGGGCTTGGGCTGCTGGGGCGTGGGGTTCATGTCTCTGAAGTACGAGATCAAGGCCTTTGTTCCCCGCTCGGAAATCATGTTGGCGATGCTCAAGTCGATGGGGTTGCCCTCGATTCCGAGAAAGAGCAATTCGATCAAGTTGCGGAACTCGTAGGGCAATGTCTTTATGTTGTTGTCGAAGAGGTAGAGGTAGCGCAAGTTGTAGCACAAGCCCAACTCCGGAGGCACGTCCGAGATGCGGTTGTGGGACAAGTCCAACACGCGCAAGCCGTTCAAGCGCTTGATGATAGGCGGCACCGACGTCAACTTGTTGTTGTTCAAGTAAAGCGACTCCAAAAAGTCGTAGCGGAAGAGCTTGGGCGACACCATCAAGAGGCCCTGACCCGAGAGATCCATGTGGCACCACAACTGCTTGCCCTGGGTGCGGGCAATCATGCGGTGCTCCTCGTCCTCCTCTAGGTCCTGCTTCTTGTTCCTCATCAAGGCCGTGGAGGACTGGTGCGCAGCAAGCTGTTGTTTCTCCTGCTCCTCCAACGCCGTGACAATTGTCTTTGTGGCGTCCACCAAGGTCACATGGCTCTTGACGTCGGCATAGGGGTTCTTCAGCTTGCGGGAGTTCTGGGCGTACTGCCGGGCGTAGAAATGAGGCAAGTCCTCGGACCGCGACAACTGGCATAACAGCGTCTGGTGCTGCCAGAAAAACGACTGGGGGTCGTCAACGTTGATGGCGTTGACCTTAGCGGGCTGCTGGAACGGCGGCGGCTGAGACTGGCCTGGCGGGAACGAGTTTGCCATGTACTTGGGCTGGTTGAACAGCGGCGCCGGCACGCTGAACTGAGTCTGCGGATTCTGGGCCAGATTCTGCAGGCTCTGGAACTGGGCCAGATTCTGCAGGGTCAGGAACTGGGCCAGGCTTTGGATTTGGGACTGGGCCTGGGGTTGGTTCTGTATCTGGGCCTGGGAGGGCGGCTGGGACTGGTTTTGCAGGCCGTGCGGCTGGGGAAAGCCCAGCAGCGGCGGGAAATAGCCCGGGCCGGGAGCCGCCCGGCCAAAGAAGGACAGGAGCTCGGGCGGCACGGCGGAATCCTGGATTCCAAACAGAGACGCCGGCTGCGGCTGGCTCTGCTGCAGTAATTGCTGGAGCAATACCTGCTGGGCGGGGCCTGCATGCAGCGGCGCCGACGGGTACTTATGGTTGATGTTCATGGGTCGATGGGTGGGGGGGAGTGGGCGCCGGAGAGAAAGGGTGCATTAAGTGTGGTGTTGATGGTGCAGTAGGAGAGTTGGGTTTGGGAGCACCGGTGCGCGCACGACCGGGCCGGCGGCCACGCACACTGGCCGGGCGCGCGCCGCCAAGCCGGCCCCGCAGACACACATGGAGTGCAAGGCGGCGGGGCCCGCACAGCGCGGCCAGGACGGGTCGTGCGCGCACCGACACACCCGTACATCCCTAAGATACGCCGCCTTGCCCTCCGCCGCCTTGCCCTCCGCCGCCGCCTTGCACGCCACGTGGGCCTGCGGGGCCGGCTTGGCGGCGCTCGTCCACCCGGCCCCGCCTCCGCCAAGCAGGCGGGTCCGGCATGGCCGTTTTCTGGACCATCCGGTCACGTGCACTTGCCAGCCCGCCGTTGCGATGTTGCATGCAGTCAGATCTGCCGTTCTACACTGCAACATCTACTGAAGCTTGGTCGGACGCCAAACTCCACAGGCACTGTAATGGGTCGCGTAAATTTGCCTGTTCTCCGACTCCCTTGAAGCAAGACTTGGAATGCACATGGCAGTCAAGCCAGTCTTTATGTATTCAAGCACTGCATGTTTGAGTATCTGGTGGGTTTGGGTTATCTGGTGGAGTAGTGGTGTAGAATAGTGGAGAGTGGCCTAGTATTAGTGCACTTCTTAATGGGGTAACTTACAGTGACAACCGAGTAAATTAGTCATAAAGCAGTTCCTCTACAGCGCTTGAGGTCCTAGTATATGTGTCATTCCACTGAGTTCGGTCTACTGGAGCAGGCGTGGCAGGTGCTGTGTAACGCGGTCAAAACGGTTGCCTAAGTGGGTAGTTAGTACTTGACAGTTGAAGCAACAGCCGTAGTCAGCAGAAACAGGAGGTAACAATTAGACAGTCCATTAATGACACATTTCTGAGTCAACACCAGGCAGTCGTAAAATGCTCTAGTTTATATTTTGATGTACAGAAATAGCACATCTGGTACAGACAGCACATTAAACATATATTGGGTACAAGTAGTATAAGTAGTTAGCACTGGATTACTGGAAGACTTGACCAGTGGCTCACTGAAATAGTACCACAGTAAGAGTGGTGTGGAGCAGAGAGTGTACTCTTATGGTGTATGGTGAATAGGACTAGGGTGTAGTAGAGGGTGCAGAGGATGCGTATAAGGTGTTAGTAGAGTAAAATCTGAGTATGAGAGCAGTGCCTAGCAAAAGATATATCTCACAGTTTGACAGTGTCATTGGAACAGTTTAGGCACTATTACAATAGAGTAGAGTACAGGTAGTAGAGTACAGGTAGTAGAGTACAGGTAGTAGAGTACAGGTAGTAGAGTACAGGTAGTAGAGTACAGGTAGTAGAGTACAGGTGGAGTACACTACTGCAGTCTTTAGTCTGCCATGGAGAGCTTATGTAGCTAAGTGCTCAATACACCTCCACACGGTGTCTGGGGACCACAGATTCAGGTGATGGTGTATGCCTCCAAGCTAAGGTAGACCATTAAGGGCATCTGACCACCAAGGCTCTATACATTAAGGATGTGCTTAGACTGCAGCGTAGTAAAGTGGTGCTACAGTAGAGTGTATAGTAAGACTAGAAGTAAGACTAGAAGTAAGACTATAGCATAGCAAAACACAGGACGTCCAAGTATAGACACTAGTACAGTGATAGTTTATGTAGAATAGCTGTCAGTATGTCATAGTATGTACGTATGGCGTATAATAGTACAGTAGTAGCTTCTTGAGTGGCCCTGGACCTATCATGGGTATCTTACTGTAGTGTAGTGTAGTGTAGTAGCCCCTTTATTTGTATAATAGGTTTATATGGTGCCGCTAAGAAAGATAAAGCTGCTGATTTTAATTTGTACTTTACTCTCATCTTCATGCTATTCTATTGCCATTTATGAGATTTTATTAAATAATACGGATATTCAAGCTACTAGTTTATTACTTTATCAATTATTTACTGTATTATTCTTAGCTATATCTACAGGTATAGCAGTCAAAAACTTTAGCTCCAGTACATAGTACCAGTAGTTTATTCAGAATCACCATTAGCCGGTTCAATATTATCTGGAATATTAAGCTTAGCTGTTTATGAAATTATTAGAATTCTACTTATCTGATGCTGTTACACCAGTTTGTATGTAACAACTATTATGCACATCTATTATAACTTTAAGACAAACTGATTAAAAGTTATTATAGCTTGTAGTTCTGTCTATTTTCCTCTATAAATTACTTATGTAATTTATATTTTTTAGTGCAACTGTATGCTGAAAATTTAAAGATTATTTCATTTTTTAGGTACCAATAACTAATAAAACCCTGCAGGGAATTTTTTATCATCTCATTATATGCTTAATAAGATTTTGATGGTATCTCCTACAAATTGAGTATTAGTAAATCTTCAATTTATTTAAAACTGGTTAGATCCGCCATGGGTAACACGCTACCTATTAGGAAAATAGCACCTCGCTTCATTAGTCTTCCTGTGACTCACCTTTCACCTTAACTCGTGACATGGCTCTTAAACCGCCTCAGTGTTGCCATATAACTACCTAGATTCCCACTTAATGGGAATCGATCAATGAATACATACCTGATAGGACCTGACGCTACTACAGAATCTAACATGCAGATAATCAAGTAAATCCTGGCACCAGAATAATGTTGTTTATGGACTATTTCTCATATTTATTCCCTACTCTCTTAATATTTTAAGTTCACCCGGAGGGCGTCTGATGTTTTTATTTTAATAATATCTTCTATCGTTAAATAATTTTATTTGTTTAAGTATACTTTTTCTTAATAAATAATTTAAGTATTAGTCAGTAGTGAAGTGTAGTGGTAAATTGTTTTTAATCAATAAGCAGCAGATTATCTTTTAAATTACTAATTACCCTTTTATCAAAAGACTATTCCCATAAACCAGCTAAATAATGACCTAGTGGTTCATTATAGACTAGGGCGCCGGGATTCTGCTTGAGGAGATAAACAGCCAATTTCGGCTGCGTGAAAGGCAGTAGCGGCTGCATAGTGTTATTGACCTGCGAAGAAGAGACCTTCTTGAGGGTTTTGTGGCTCATACTGACCTTTCGCAGGTCCCATCAAGTTCGGTCGTACGGCAAGAAATGTCCCACCATGAAAATAAAAAAAACTTAATAATAAGAAATAAATCAGTTACATTAGATAAGAGCTCACCTTGTAAGTAAATGAAGATACATTACATGGAGGTAGGAATATATGATTCATAAATTACGAAAGAGCACATAGTAGCTACTGAATCTTCTCTAGAAGTACTCGAAAGATCTTTTCTCTAATATCTATTTTTGTTAGATTAATCGTCTTTCATAATCCAAATGCCTCTGATGTAATTAGAGTGCAGTAATGAAGTAGAGTGTAATAGGTAGAGTACGGAGGTAGTACAGTAGTACAGAAAAAGCACAGTAACACCACAGTACACTATTACAGTATACCAATTGTACAGCCAAAAGAATAGCAGTCAACAGTTATTACAGTACCGCATAACAGCACACTAAAATAGGCAGCACAGCATAGACACAACGGAAGTCTACAATAGCTCAATAGTAAGTCCACAGAATAGATACCGACCCTAACTTTACATCTTGTAAAGTCAGTTGAGCAGTGTTACTTGTTACCAAGGATTGGAATATATAATAGCCCGCCAGGTGCCCATGGGTAATGAGCTGTCTTGGGGCTGACTCTCTTGATGTTCAGATGGGCGGACATGGTTCTAGACCGTGTGGATGTGTAGCCGTACAGCGAAGGCACTACTCATGGGCCGCTGTTGGGATTAATTGCCTCTGGAAATAAATAATTACATGGTCCACATATTTATTGCATTAGCAATAATGTGCTGAGGTTCTAGTGCTTATGATTTAAGATGTCGGTCTACAGTACGTCTTCTCTTGTTCTTTCAACTATTAATTTAATCTATATTAAAAGCAGGAACCGTTTGATTAAATCTTTTACAAATAACATGCATTGGTGAGTATCTATCGCCTCCGACGGGATTGAAGATCCATGAATGTAGGAAATTAATTGCATTATAAATACCGTACACTACACTACACAGTGGGTGATACGGAGTCATTTCCTACTGTTAATGCCATAGCTCACACAAGGAGATTGCACTTCACCAACAATGCAGCTCAAGGAACAGCCATCAGCCAAAAAGCCTGCGGACTAAACCGACCCTCGCCTGGGGTAAGAGCTAACCCGGACATTAAGCATGAACTTTGAATTAATAAAGATAGTACTAACTATCTGCCTAACCTTTTTACACTTGTTGCAGGTAACGTGTAGAGCGTATGTAACTGTATTTGTTCTTTTCGCTTCATGTCAAACCATCCATTACTCTATACCTTTAACTTTCGTCTCTTGTTGAAGGTGGTCAAAGGTAACATGGCCGTTGGGCATCTGATCCTGAACATACCACAGCAGTTGTGCGGTGGACTAATAAAGTCCTGGATGTCGTGACCCAAGGCCCACATCCCATTCACTGGATATTGTGCATCTGAAGCAAGGAAACATTACGGAATTGTTCTATGCCCTGGTTACCAAATCGCCATGTGCTTATGATTAGTGTTTCCGGCATAGCGAAGACGTCAAGCATGAAGCAATATTCGGTACTTGAAAGGTGGCCTTCAAATTGCCTATCAAATTAGCCGGTCTGTTCTTGACTTGGTTCTGAGCTCTGATAAGAAGGCAGCACGCATTGCTGCTGACTGTTACGAGTCCATTGGACTACACAAGGTCAGAGAAAGAAAAGTCGTAGTCAATAATTGTAGTCATTAATTGGCATTATAAAGTGTATTCAGTTAGAAAGTGTAGTCAGGCATTGTATATTGTAGTCAAAGGCACCTCACATGACAGCCTGGATTATTACGGAAGTGCCATTATAGTGCAAAATAGTCATGGCGAAGTTTTTAAACGAGTATTATCAATGCCACAATCCATTATCATGCTAGGTACTGACCATTTCATTGGTAATGCATGTATAAGCTTTCATACTAGGTCCTGGCGCCGGATACACTGTACAACACCAGTAGAGCATGGCAGTAGTGGACGGAGTGAGTTCATAGAGTTAGACACTACCAGACACTACCAGACACTAGCAGACACTACATTATGTAGTACCTCCAGCAAAACCCACCCAGCGACGCACAGTTACACAGTGCATCCAGCTTCCATCTTCATGGTCAACAATGAATCGACTGCATGCAGCCGCCCGAATCAAGTATTGGTCCATAATGGCACATACTGACATAATAGCCATCAGTGCACACCATCAATGAACACAGCTACCGCACTTTGCCAGATACGAGTTCCCTAGCGCCCCCCGTCGATGAGCCCCAGCAAGTCCCCCCGCAGCTTGAGGAGCTTCGCCCGGCGCCCCGGCGTCATCTCCATCGCCGCCATGCGCCGGTCCACGCCCCGGCAGAGCCCGTCAGAGAGCGTGCAGATGTCGCAGTTCTTGGCCTGCGGCGTACACACCGACTGGCCAAACCCCACGAGCATCGGGTTGACGTCGGCCCAGTACTTCCGCGGGAGCCAGGCCTGGAGCGCGAGCCGCGTGGCCTCGGTCTTGTCGGACCTGGCCACCCAGCCCCACTGCACCGCCAAGCGGTGGAGGTGCACGTCCACGCCGATGCCCTCGTTGATGCCCCACGCAATCTGCAAGAGCAAGTAGCCCATCTTGGGCCCCACGCCGGGAAGGGCGGTGATTTCCGCGATGGTCTGCGGGATGTCGCCGGCGTAGCGGTCTCGGAGCATCTCACAGGCCCGCTTGATGTACACGGCCTTGCGGCGGTGGAAGCCCACCTGTGAAATGCACGCGTCGATGTCGGCCTCGGAGCACGAGAGAATGCCCTCCATGCAGAGCCGCGGGAAGCCCTTGTCCTGGAGGTGGAGCTGGAGCTTGAGCGTGGCGCGGTAGTTGACCTCGTCCTTGGTCTGCGCCAGGAGCATCAAAGAAATCAAGATCTGGAAGCGGAAGAGCCGCGGCTCGTCACGGGCGATGCCGGGGTTGATGGCGTCGGCCATTTTCTCACAGCCCATGCTATCGACGGGGGCGAAGACGCGGGCTCTCATGCGCACGACGTGGTTGTAGATGAGATGCCAGTTTTTGGGCTGCAGCGGCGAGACGTCGTCGATGTGGACCAAGTCAAAGACGTTAGGCTGCGAGCGGGAGAAGCTGAAGTTGTCCAGGAGCGAGGGATGCACGGAAGGGATATTTTTGATTTCATTTTTGACCTCCAAGGGCACTATATCTGACTTCAAAGGCTCAGTCTTCTCCAAGGGCACTATTTCTGACTCTGTAGTCTCAGTCTTCTCCAAGGGCACTATTTCTGACTCTGTAGTCTCAGTCTTCTCCAACGGCACTATTTCTGACTCTGTAGTCTCAGTCTTCTCCAAAGGCTGTATTTCTGACTCTATAGTCTCAGTCCTCTCCAAAGGCACTATTTCTGACTCTATAGTCTCAGTCTTCTCCAAAGGCACTATTTCTGACCCTATAGTCTCAGTTTTCACCTCCAACGGCTCTATTTCTGACTCCAAAACCCCATTTTTAACCTCCAACGGCTCACTTTTCATCTCCAACGGCTCTCTCTTCAAGGCGGTCTTGGCGCCTTCAGCCTCGCTCTGCCCGCGGTCGCTGGCGCCAGTCTTGACCCTCTTGAAGTACTTCGACGTCCGACCCTCAGCCGACCTCGGCCGTAGTCGGGCGCTGGTACGAGTGCCTGGTTCGTATGGCGCAGGCGACATCTAAGCGCACTAGGCTGCTGTGGTGCACTGCTGTAGTGCGATCAACAGTGAGTCAGACCGTCACCGGGCCTGCAGACCATACCAACATACCAACATACCAACATACCAACATACCAACCATCCCATACCAGTACCAGAATAGTAAGAGCCAGCACCAGAATAGTAAGAACCAGCACCAGAATAGTAAGAGCCAGCACCCCCGTAACCCTTGACCGTCACCTCTACCATTGGCTTGATCAAGTGTGTCACGTGCCTCGGACTTGTCAGCAGCCATCCCACCGCATATGCAGAGCACCCCGGCCTCGTCATCTCACCTCCACATTCTCACCCCCCCCCATCCCCCATGTCCCCGCGTGCCCCGGCAGTCAAGGTGGAGCATCCCGGCAGTGTCTCGCCCACGGAGCTGCCAAGCAATGGGAGACCACTCGCCAAGACGCCCGCCAAAAAGACCATCAAGGCGCCCGGGCTGGCGGCAGAGCGCTCGGCCCAGGCCTGTGACCGCTGCCGCGTCAAGAAGTCCAAGTGTGACGGCAAGCTCCCGGCCTGCTCCGCCTGTGCAGCCGCAGGCTTGAAGTGCATTGTCTCCGACAAGCTCTCCCGGCGCTCGTTTCCTAAAGGCTACACGGAGACGTTGGAGGAGCGCGTGCGGGCACTCGAAAACGAAAACACCAAGCTCCAGGGCTTGTTGAAGCTCCGAGAGCTGCAGTTGCTGCAAGAGCCACACGCGGGCCCGGCGTCGGCGCTGCTGCTGCTTCAACAAGTGTGGTCTGCGGCCGACAATGGCGCCAGGCCCGACTTGCTGAACCCGTTTCTGGCACCGCAGACCCATACGCACGACGACGGCTGCCCCTGCTGCGTGGCGCCGGGCTTCTCCGTGCACGAGCGGCCGGTGTCCCTTGCCGGCAGTGTGTACAACGCGGACGACGTGTCGGGCGCCGGGAGTGTGGTCAGCGACGACAACGACTCCGCCAGCTTGCTCAGCGTGCAGAACGACGTGAGTCTCGACTTTTCCGGGGCGGGAGCCGTCAACCCGGCGCCGGGCGCCTTTGCTGCGGCCACGGCCATTGAGCAGATGCAGAAGAAACGGAACATTCGGGGGACTGCGCAGCAGCTGCTGACTGGTGTGGTGCTGACTGGTGTGGTGCTGACTGGTGTGGTGCTGACTGGTGTGGTGCTGACTGGTCTGGTGCCGGCTGGTCTGGTGCCGGCTGGTCTGGTGCCGGCCATGGACGACGAGAGCAAGCAGCAGCTCCTCACGGAGTTGGTGGCCGCGTCCATCCCGCGGTCCACAGAGGAGACGCTCTTCGTGCCCACGTTGCTAGCCAAAATCTGCCAGGTGTACGGCTACCGGTCCACGGCGGCCCGCGTCACGGCCAACGCCATCGCATCGTTGAAAACCACCAAGAAAGAGCCGCTCCCCGAAGACCATCTCCAGAGTATACATGTGCGGGTCACGGCGCTTCTCCTCGACCCGCCGGAGCCGAAGTTGCCGCTGCGCCAGGTGGTGGAGTTGCTCGGGCTCTTGGGCTTGCCCGGCACCAGTCTCCGCCACACGTTGTTGGCGGAGTACTTCCGCAACTGGGGCGGCGTGTGCCCCATCGTCAACAAAAACGCCTTCTTGCGCAACTGCGTGGGCATGTGGCAGATCGTCGAGAGCGGCTTTACCAGCGAGCCGCTCGACGTGTCGTGCGAGCTGGTGGAGAAGTTGGCGGCGATGTTGGTGTTGATGGCGGCGCTCGCGTTGAAGCTGTGCCTGGCGCTAGCGTTGGCGGGCGCTGACCCGGCCGCCATGCTGCTGCGCTACCACGGCTTGGTGCACGAGTTCATCAAGCCCAACTGCATCCTCACCAAGTACTGCTCCGTGCAGTCGTTGCAGATCTTGGCCTTGTCGTTGCAGTACTTCTTGGCCAACGGCGACTACCTCACGTGCTACGAGCTCCGCGGCCGCGTCATCTCCATGGCCCAGCAGCTCCGAATGCACCGCTGCCCCGCCGCCGTGTTGGGCGCCCACCACACTGCTGATCGCCACGTGCAGGGTTTCTTGCAGGGCGAGCGGCGTATCTTGTTCTGGTGCATCTACTCGTTGGATGCCTTCTGCTCGCTCAGTCTCGGCGTACCGCGGCTCCTCAAGGACTACGAGATCGAGTGTGCCATGCCGTTCGCCAGCCGCCGTACCAGGCCCGACGACGCCGCCGGGGTTGACGACGACGCCGCCGCCAGCGCCAACGAAAACATCTTGATCGTCAACAACACCCGCTTGACCATCTTTGGACGCGTGAGCGCCGCGGCCCTCGCCTACATGCAGTACACCAAGGTCTTGGGCAGCCTCTTGGACTCCATCTTCCTGCGCCTGGGCGACTACGACGACGTGCTGAACAAGGCGCTTGCCACCGAGCGCATGCTCGACTGCTGGCGCCGCGACTTGCCGCCGGGCCTCCGCTTCGAGACCGACACCCACGGCTTTTTGCAGCCGCCCGCCGACGCGCCTGCAGCCGACGAATGCGACTTGACGCTCTTCTCGGGCCACCAGAAGCTCTGCGTGTTCCTCTTCTACCACGCCAAAATCTTGATCTTTTTGCCCATTATCTCCAAGTACGGCTACCACCACAACGTGGGAATGTCCATGAAGGAGCAGCTTTCGTTGGGGAAGCGCCATGTGTCGTCGGTGGTGGCCAGCATGACGCTAATCCAGCAGTCGCTGGCCCAGCTCTTGAAGTTGTTGAAACATGCGTTCGAGACGTCGCTTCTGCTCCCGCTCCCGCTCAACATTCTGCAGGAACACGCCCGCTTTGCGCTTTTGGTGGCCCGGGGGTCCTTGGACTACATCAAAAACGGGCCGTTGCATCTGAGCCTGAAGCAGCTTTTGCTCGACACCGTGTCGATTTTCAAGAGCAAAAGCACCACCGATTTCAGCCGCGGCTGCTTGACCGTCAACTCGGCCATGCTCCTAGAGATCCTGATTTTGAGCATTTTGGGCATCAACCTCATGAAACCAAGCAACACACTCCGGAAGAAGGCCACGACGGCGCACATCTCGCGGGCCGTGCCTGCCCGCGACGTGCCGGCCCGGGACGTGCCTTTTTCCTCCAACATGCCGCCTGCTAGCTGGCTGTGGAGTGGGTTGCAGCAAGGGCAGCTGTATGCGCCGACGCAGCCTGCTGCAGTTGGCGCGCAGAGATGGCCTACTCACGACGCACGCGACGCAGAAGCTCCGTGCTCCACAGACCAGCCGGACAATCTCAGTAACATTCTCGACTTTGATCCTTTCGAAATGAACTACACGCAGGACCTCATGGACAACGAGTTTGTGACCGACGGGTCGTTGGGGTTGGTGCCGTTCTTGAAGGACTCCAGCGAGGAGCCGTTTTCTTTGGGGGACGACGGGTACGGCTGGGGGCAGAGCTAGGATGGTGCACGGGTGTGGATGCGGTGCACGGGTGTGGATGCGGTGCACGGGTGTGGATGCGGTGCACGGGTGTGTATATGGTGTACCAATATATCCTGGAGGTCGGCATTAGGAGTTTCGGAGCCGACTTACGCTAGGAGTTTCACCGGTGTCTCGGAGCCGACGCCGGAATGTCGCATGAATTCACCCGCACTATATCTTGGGGCTCGGACTACGCCCCGCGCATCCTGCACAATGCCGTGTCACTCTACTATATAAAGGCCTTTCCCCACCATCCGATTTACAACCATTAATCAGCACACCAACTAGCCCCCACAAAGCAGCTTGAACTCAACTAGCATCAACAGACCATCTATACAGCACGTTACCACCCCTCCCAAATGACAACCTTCGCCAAATCAGGTTTCAAGTCTCTCAACTACAACTCGTTTCGCCCCCAATACCCCCCCGCCTTTTATCAGACCCTCGTGGACTACACCGGCAAGTCCCAGGTGCAAAACACCATTGACCTCGGATGCGGCACGGGTGTCGCCACGTTTCCGCTCTTGAACTTCTCTCAAAACGTCAAGGGCTTGGATTTATCGCCCGAAATGATCAAAACTGCGTCGGACTTGAAAGCAGACCGGCTACTGCAGATGGGTATCTCGGACCACACACGGATCAACTTCTTTGTGTCTGCCGTCGAGGACTTTGAAGCGCCGGCCGAGAAGTTCGACTTGATGACCGCCGCCGAGTGCATCCACTGGTTCAAGGACTACGACACTTTCTTCCGGACGGCACACAAGCAGTTGCGTCCGGGCGCCACCTTAGCCTACTGGTACTACGTGGATCCGTTGGTCGTCGGCATCCGGGGTCCCTACACCCAGTCTCTCAGCACGCTGGAAGTCGTCTCGAAGTTCATGCTGTTGTACGACAAGTTGGTCTACAAGGACCCCGACTTTTTGGGTCCGCATTGGGAGCAGCCGGGGAGGTCCATTTTGCGGGACTTTTTGAAGGATGTGGACGCCAAGATTCCCAGCGACCTTTTCGAGGATATCAAGATCCGCAAATACGACCCGGCAGAGAACCCCACGTCCGATGACTCTGACCAGCTTCAGCTCTCAAAGCAGAACGTGTCCTTGGCCGAGTACACCAAGTACCTCACTACATTCAGTGCATACCACAATTTCCAGGAGAGTACTGGAAGGGGGGAGGAATTTTTGGACAAGTTTATAGCGTACTGTGAAAGTGAGCTTGGATTTGACCGGGACGAAACGCTTTTGGATCTCAGGTGGTCGTCGGGGTACACGTTCATGAAGAGGAAATGAGTCAGACCAGCCTGCAGGAAGACAGAGACGAGATAGAACAGAAGAGACAGACAGAAGACAAAAAATATGCAATAGATAACTATATCAGTTCCATCTATAAAGTACAGTGGCTGTCGCCTGGTATTACTGGGTATGATCTGGCCACGCCATCGAAAAGCTGGTGAGCAAAGAGTCGAAATGCAAAATGCAAATTTGGTCTGCCAAGTAGGCTTATGCTACAGCAAAAGAAGACTTACCAAAGTCAGCGTCCCCTCCTAAGGATTCGAAAATGTCCCCAGTGTAGTTCTCAGGCTCAAGATAATCTCCGTCGTAGTAGAAGTCGTCCCAGTTCGCCAACACATCTTCAATAAAGGGCATGCCAGCAAGTGGCAAGTTGTCGAAAGCCAACTGGGAACCACCGTCGTTGGGCTCATTGAACCAACTAACCGTGTCGTTGGCCTTAGAGGGAGGGGGTCTGGAAAAGTCGGAGATGGATCTCATAATGACCACCCGGTTGAAGTCAACAAGCCCATGAATGTCCAATCTGGTGAAGGCCTCCAAAGATGCATTGTCCTCCTGTGCGGTGGAGCAGTAAGTGGCGGAGCCATTGGTCATTAGTTTGGCATAGAATCCGAAGTAGTCGCCCAAGGTCTTTCCTGTAAAGTAGTTGTCAGAGGTCAAAGTGTCACACTTCACCACCGAGGGCAACGCTTGCGCAGCCTTCTCGGTGTACAACTTTCTGTTGGCGATGTTGCCTTCAGTGCCGTTTTGGAGGGTGGCAGAGCTGGCAAACTCGGCTACCAAGTCTCTCAACTTCTCGTTGAGCTCGAACACTTCAGTTCCGTAGACGTTTCCTGGGTAGGACCATGGGTTTTCAGTTCCGTAGGCCCAGTATCCAGAGGTCCAGTTTGCATGCGTGGAAATGAAGTCTTGGTATGCGGTTTCGTACTCCAAGGCGACCTGCACGGCGTACTTGGGCATGGTCACCGACCCCATGGTAGTGTAGTTTGGTTCACCTCCTGCAATTCCGGAAATCAAGAAGTATGTGTGGGTAAGATCGAACAATGGCGACAATCCCAAGGCGGTGATGGTAGATGCGGCGTTAATCTCGCCCTCTCCGGTTGTCAAGGTACAGATGGAGTAGTTCAGTGTACACGACACGTGAGGGTACATGGGGGACAACCCGGGAATGGTGACTTTGTTCTCAAACTTCAAGTAGTCCAACCACGGAGCAGCCTCAAACAGGAACATGCTGATGATGAACACCTTGGGCTCGATGGCGGCCGAGAGCGTGCCGTATGCCACTTCCAAGCCTGATGGAGGTTCAGTCTCTGCGGATTGAGCTGACTCGGTGGTGTCAGCTCTTCTCTCCAATGGATGAGCAATGGCGGAGGCTACCAAGGTAGCCATAGAAACAAGTGTGGAAAACTTCATGTTGCCAATAAAAGCACTTGACCAGAAAGTGGGTCAGCGGACCCCCCTTTATACTCCGCCTCGCAAATGTCCCACATCATCGTTGCCTCTCTGGATAGACGCATTGCATAAAATTCACCAAGGCTGCAATGCATGCTTAGTTCGCATTGGGGACATCCTATGAAAAGATGTTGGCCTGCATGTGTCGACGTATTCTGGGTCTTATCTGGTTTTCGAGAGTGGCTTAGCCAATACCGTGGGGGCTGCGCGGTGTCACTGTATGCACCAGGTCTGAAGCTGCAGTGCCTGTCACACGACTGCTGTCACACGACTGCTGTCATACGACATCTGTGACACACTGACCCAGAAACCGTCTGCATCACATGGCTTTAAAGAAAGGGTCATCTGTTAATTTGGGTCGTAAGCCCCTAAAACCCCCTCATGAATGCCGAGTGCTTCGACCATTATTGCTCGAAAATTGTAAGTGTTTGACATCATGCGGGCCGTGCGCTTTTTGCCGCTGTTGGCACCATCATCACCTCGAAAATGCGTGTGTATATGCAACTGATAACTTCCCAAACGGGCCTGCGTGAAAACAAATCGGGAAGGCTTTATCGGGGGCAACGCTATGCGAAGCCTCGCACGGCCTAGGATTATGATAAAGGTCAGGCCGCCTAAACTCCCGCACTTTCTCAGCAAGTAGGCAAAATCCAACGTTACCTGAGGCTCGAATTTCTCGGACTTGGAACTGACATGAAATCCTCTAGGAGTTGAAATCGACGTCAAAGGGGCTGTAACTCCTTTGATTATAGCTAGCATGACTTTTCTTCGTTGACTAGGTAATTCTGACTGGTAGCGGTGCTGACGAAAGCTGGTGGCTTGAATGTGGCTGACATGAAATTGGGTACCGTAGGACTCATGCATTTGGTGATAAGGAACCCTGCAGATGGAGATTCGCCTGGACCTTTAGATGATAGATCAAGAGCTCAAAAACACCAATGCAGATTTCGAGGAACGGCCGTCTAACTTCGAGGCCTTCATTCTGAGGACTCGATTCCTAGATGAGCTGCATGTTTCACACTCTTTCGGTTTTGGAAGGGTTTCATTGTTCTTGCTTCACAAACGAGTGGCATTATGACCTTTATTAAAGTATTTATTGATCTCACATCTGGCAATGAGCAGAAGGGTGGCGGCTGAGTCAATTTCACAGCGCATTTATTGGGGGGAACCCAGCCTTATATACTACGCAAATGAAGGGATATGCACAAAGTCACATTTGTACCACCTGACTTCGTTTGCATGATGTACGTCTTTGTGGCAACATGCGCCCCGTGTTTCATGTTTGAAACACCCACCCTATTTAAACAAGGTGGCCCGCGATTATGTTGGCAGCAATTCCTACACCACCACAAAAGATCCGCACCCAAACACCCGTGCATCTCACACTTCACTCGAAACCCGTGCATCAACACCTGCACTCTCCCAAGCAACTCCACATCCCAATTGTGTGGCGAACTCTACAGGCATCAGACCAATGATTTCTGCCATTCCAAGGGTACTAAGAAACGTCTTCGTGGGCTCATTCTTTCTATGGGTCTTGCTTACTACTGTGATACCGCAAACAATAAGCAAGTACACGGATTCCCAGATTCTCCAATCCAAATTCAACTCCCACGTGTATCCCTACGATTCATTGACGGTTCCCTCAGATTTGCATATCACAAATTCTGATGTCTACTTTGTGATTGGTCACCCCGATGATGAGGTGATGTTCTTCGCTCCATCGTTGATCGAATTGGGCAAGCCAAAGTACAACAATCGCTTGAAAATCATCTGTTTTACGCGTGGCGATGCCGTCGATCCTTCATATGGTGCAGTGCGGTCACATGAGCTCAGAACCCTGGCCAGGATCTTGCCCGTGGACGAAGTGACGATTCTCGACGGTTACGTGGATAGCATGGAGGTGCAGTGGGAGCCTCAACACGTGGCAGTATCTCTTAACCAGGAGATCGAGCATACGAAACGCCACGTGGTGATCACCTTCGATGAAAGTGGCGTGTCCAACCACCCCAACCACATATCGTTGTACCACGGCTGCAAGCACTACTTCCAGTCCTACAAAAAGAAGGCGCCCCGAAACCTCTATGTCTTGAAGTCGCTAGGATTCTTCGAAAAGTACTCGTTTTCCTTGCTCACCAACATCGAGCTCCTCATTGGATACATATCCAAGGCGTTCTTGAAGAATATTTTGAAGGTGGGTGTCAACATAAGCTTCTTTCCTAATCACCTCGAGAAAAACTCCATGAAATTCTATTCAGATTTGAATATGTTGAGCTTGGCATACTCCGCAATGGCCCATGGCCACTTTTCACAGATGGTATGGTTCCGGTACGGCTGGTTGATCTTGAGCAGGTACTTGACCTATAACCACCTTATCCAAGTGTTCTAACTATGAATCAATTTAGGACAATGACAATTCAAGTTGAACACTGTTATAGATCAAATCGTCAGCATCAGACAAGTGGATCTATTCCAGATCCACGGCATTGACGTCAGATAGACATTTACCTGATCCAGATCAATATCATTAACCTCAGGTCTTCACCATCAGAACCAAATACTTCCACATCAACCTGCAACGTCTTACGGCATGAAGCGACATACTAGACGTTTTGAAAGCCAAATTGCTTCTGGCACCAATTGGCGCCGTGCTCGAAGAAGTCCTGCTTCGTGATGGTGATTTCCTTCAAGATGTCTTCAGACACCAATTGCTGCCCCCCGAACCAAGCGGCCGTGGTCAAGTCGTGGGGCTGCTCCCGGACTTCCACTTCCCAGTTTGTCGGCAATTCCTTGTCCAAGTCATGCACAAGCCTCAGTTTGAAATTCGGTAGCTTTGCCGTACCACCCACCAAGTTGATGTTGGCCAGCAATAGCGGCCTCAGGACCTCCGGACACGCCATGATGGCCTCCACAATTAGATCGATGATATTCTTGAAGTTGGCATTCTGCACCACCGAGTTTTTGGAATACGAGTTATTATCCAACATGATCTCGGGGCGAAAGAAGGACTCAGGCACCGTGAACCGCTCATCGAACAACTGGATCGACTGCGAGTCCTGGCTGAGCTTGGACCCGTCCTTCTTGACGTACCCCGTCATGGTTGTCTTGAAATCAGGCATGACAAATTCACACCTGGCGTCGAGTTTCTTCTTGAGAGCCTCCTCAAAATCGGTCGCAACGTACATCGTCTGCTCTTTCACAGTGTTGATGAGGACAGGTTCGTCCGATACATCATAGTGCCGAAAAGAGATCAACTCCTTGAGAAGCCCGTTCAAATGCTTGCCTCCAATGGGCAATTTCCGAACGCCTTTCCAATACACTCTTTGGTAAAGAACAGGCACAATGTGGGTGGCACTGAAGCCGCAGTCAACCACCAAGGAGAAGTCACTGGGCCGGGGAGAATTCGTCCACGGCACTAGCGACAGGGGAACACAGCGATAATATTGGTTAAACCCGTACTCCTCAAACACGATCAAATCAGTGTTCATGGAGAGCTGCGGGAGCTGGAATGCCATTTCCGTGAGCGTCAAGTGTGTCTCCAGCGGATCGAATTCCTTTTTCGGCAGGAGATGGTCCAAGGTATAGTCCCAAATGGGTTTCTCTGTCTCCCACAGGATGAGATGGCCTTGCTCGTGGGGCCGGCGGAAGTTGATGCCCGAGTATAGGTTTGCATGCGAGAGGTAGTCGTTGCCGATGTATATGGCAGAGTCCTTAGCTTTGGCTAGTGCATTGTGTATGACTAGCGGGCTCTCCTGCGAGGCAAACCCTGCCTTGATGGAGTGGGACCCGTTGTCCAAGATGACGTGTTGCACCATGAGGAGAAGTGTTGACGCCGCCGAGCTGGTTCACGTGTGGATCTCGGTCACGTGCACTACTTATCACGTGAGCGGCCTCTTCGCGATCACGTGGCGGCCGGTGTCCAGCGATCGCTCTGTGCGTCGCTTAGCTGCATTGCATACGCGTTTGGGCTTGGCCGCCGTGCAACCCGGCACCGGGGCTGCACCTGGCCACAACAACCATCTTGTACGCCCATACTGGCCATGCGTACAGGTCAAACGCACTGGCCATGTGGCCTGCGTATATTACTACACTGGCCCTATGCGATCTTGAAACGGCCCCGCTTCACCCCCGGATTTTACCTGTGGCAGTCCGAGCATACCAATCCGGCCACATGCAATGCATCCCGGAATACCAGCAGTGTATGGATTTGCCCCTACAGAATTGCGTTTGCATCTGCACCACTTCAGTGCCCAAAGGGCTGCTGCATTGACCACCAGGGTCAACTGCGTATATAAACGCCACACCCCCCTCTCAAATTTGCAGCACCTTTTTTGTATCTTTCTTACTGACCATTTTGATTAATATTAGCATTATATATCTTTAAGTGGCCGCCACGCCTACTCCAAGACGAAAAGCTCACCATTGCCTACGAAATTTCAAACTTCACAAATTTGTTCATTAGTTTAAATCCAAGTCCATCCAAATCAGACATACTCAGCAGAGGAACTCAAAGAGTACTACATAAGTGAACTCGTGGCAGTTTCTTTAACCTCCCTAATCTGAATATCGCGCTTCGAAGTGGCGCCTTGTTTTGTCCCGGTTTTTGGTCGTGGCGCCGGTCAGCCGCTCGTCACCACAGTTGGTTTCTCGCCGCGCAGATGCAGAAAAAAATCAACTAACCCCATACCCGTGTATTCCAAAGACAGACATTATATTTTGCCAAGCCACTAGAGGCGTCTTGAGACATTTCCAGTCATTCAGTCCTCCTACGGACTTCACTAGAGTTGATATCACCGAAGGCTCTCAAGCAGCGAGACTGATTCGATACACATTACAGCAGTCGAATTGTTTTTTAAAATTATTAGAGTGATAACAAGCAAATAGCGCCAAAATCCACCATGACACTTTTATCCCGGGTGTTGCATCTGTCATCGGAAAAAGGTGGTTCCAAACCTCACCGCCCCGGTATCTCCAAGGCTGCATCGTTCAAGCATAATCTGCCCAAAGTTTCGCTTAAAATCAACTTGGAGTCGCCGCCGTTGGCGCTTTATGGCCATGCACACGAATCCTCGGGCTCCATAATCTCTGGAGTGTTAACCCTCAATGTGGAACACAAACTTTCGCCCCAGTTATCCCACTCACATCCTCTTGTTCCATACAGCTCAACAAGCACAATCAACTCCCTGGCGTCAGATTCGAACACATTGCGTCAAGTTCAATCTGCCTCCACTGAAAGCGTTGCCAGTGACGAAGCTCTAATAGATTCGGTAGTTTTGACCTTGGTGCAGACGGTCCACTACACAAAACCTTTCATGGTATCGTCCAACTCCATACATTCCTGTTCCGACTGCAACACACGAAAAACGACGTTGGCTCAGTGGGACGTGTTGACGCTGCCACATGGATTCACTCCTGGAGACCACGCGTTTCCATTTTCCCATTTACTACCTGGCTCACTTGCGGCATCGGCCAAATTGGGCGGCTCTCAATCTTACTCCTTCATCAAGTACGATTTGGTGGCCATTGCAAAGGCGAGCGGAAAAAATACCAAGGTAGTTTTACCTCTTAACATCCTGAGGTCGATTTTACGTGGTCCAGACAGGAACTCCCTCCGTGTTTTTCCCCCTACCGAGGTGACTGCTAGCGCCGTTCTTCCCGGGGTAATGTATCCGAAATCTAACTTCCCCATAGAGCTACGAATGGACCATGTGGTCAACTCCAAGCAGGACCGCAGGTGGCGCATGAGAAAGTTACTGTGGAAACTCGAAGAACACACTCAGGTGTCGCCTTATGCGTGTCCAAAGCACACGGAGAAGTTGAAATCAATCAAAGAGGCCCAGAAAAAGGCTCAGCTCTACAAGTCTTTGAAAACAGGCAGCTCGCCTGCTCAGAAGTCTCAGGGACACTCTACAAATGATGGGCCCAGTCGCAGCAATGGAATGCACTACTCTACCATTCAAACTTCTTTGTTTGTCAGCAGACCTCCCTCTACACAGCAAACCACTATTCCCACGATTCCAGCTAGTGCTGCCGGAACGGTGCCTGTGGGCAATCAGGATATAGTGGAGGAGCAAGAAGAGATTCCGTCCAACCGAGCTATGGATGAGGTTGTTCATTTCGAAGAGGATTTCGGTTCTAATGCAGTCCCAGATCATCTCCCCACATCTGAGCAGAACACGGTTTCAGGAATCGACAACAGTGCAGAAGAGGAAGCATTGGAGCTTTATGTAGATGAGCTTCGAGTGGTTGCACACGGCGATATAAAATCTGGATGGAAATCTGACTTCCTGGGTCAAGGAAGCATAGAGCTTGTGGCTGAGATATCAGCGCTCAATTGCTCGAGTGGAATCAAGAAGAATGCCACCAAAGCATCGTCCAACGATGCAATGCCTGATGAAATGCAACAGGGACTCCGCAACGATGCCAACATCTCTTGCGACATCGTTGACCCGAACTTGGGGATTTACGTCAGCCATGTTCTTGTCATTGAAGTGATAGTGGCGGAGGAGGTTGTGCAGGCGCCTAAAATCATTGGCGACAGCCTCACACCTATCAAGTCAACAAACTCAGTGAACAGCAATGCCGGCAATCAGGTGGGTGTACCAACAGGTGCCGCCAGAGTGTTGAGAATGCAGTTCAAAGTGATTGTCACCGAGAGATCGGGCTTGGGCATCGCCTGGGACGATGAGGTGCCTCCCACATATGACGACGTCAGTGCCCTTTCGCCTCCAACATACCAGACCACGAGTACGCCCCTGTCAGCTCCTACGCAGCAGTCGACGCCAGCAGTGATCTTCGGGCTAGGAGATACGCCAGTCGTGGGGTCTTTTGTGCCCAATCGACAAGTCAGCAGCATTGATCAAATGACCGACTTGGATGACCGTGTGCAGGAGTTTCGGTTGTAGGCCACATCAGGCCACCTGAAGTCCAGATTCAATAGACGCATGGTTCAATGTCTGTTGAATGAGAATATGCCCGATTTCAATGGCGCTTGGCTGTCACTGCGATCTTAAATCAAAGACTCGAGTTCCTGATCCCTCATTGGTAATTGGAAAAGATTCATTCCTCACGAGCATAGAGGGAGCACAGAAGCGTCTGAATGACGAGTATCTGCAACTCTCAGAAACCCCACAGCATGCCCAAACAGCTTTTTATACTGGCTCGATCCCGGGATGTACGGATGCGTCGGGGGTGTTTCATCGTTCTGTACAGCTGCAAAATCGACCATGGATCGGCCAGAGATTATGCGGCGCTGGGGTTAGGCAAGCCAAAACTCCAAGAAGAGCTGCGTCCACGCGAGCCAGCGCTGTCGCCCACTGGCAGTGCTGCCTACTAGGCGACATCCTCGATTCGAGACCGACTACGCAGCAGCAGTTGGCAGGCGGAGTTTATCTGCTGGGCAATGCGTGTGCCTGCATACAGCAGATGTACATGACCATACAATACTAAGCCAAGGAGGCAGGCGTAGAGCGCACTGACACAATTTGCGCAGCATCTCATACATAAATTGCGCGCCGCACGTCCATAGCTCACCACGCATAATCTTCTCACTTCCACCCAGCATCCCTGAAACCACGGGCACATTCGGATTTCACTGGCCCACACTCCTGTGACTACTTAGATACACACAGTGATCTCCCTTTGTTTTTTTATTGATTGATGCAACCCCCACTGAAATCCGCCCGCTACTTCTAGAGATATCGCCTTTAATATCCCCACACCCAAAAAACACTCCCGCCGTTGCCCCCAGCGTCTGATCCATTGATTCTGACGTGGTCTGTGACGTTAGAAGAGGTCCTTTACACTAGCCTGCCCGAAATTCACGCTTAAATCGGCCATTTTTCCGAAATCCACGCCAGCAGAACATACCACTACTCGCTTTTAGCTTCCGGGAGCCTCCAAACTGTTAATTCCGCTTAGACAGCCCCCAATTCCGTTTGCCACCATGACAGCCTTCTACTTTGGTGATGAGGACGGCCAGACGTTGCTCAATGTCCGAAAACGGACCCCAAAAGAGTCCTATAGCTCTCTGGCGCCGCCGCCGCCCATCAGTACCGCCTCACTGGCTACCACGCCTCCAGGAAGCACCCCCGTGTCTCGGCTTTCTTCTCGAGCTATGGACTTCTCGAATCTTGACGATATGCTCATGTTCCCTGTGGAGAACTCGCATGCCTACTCGTACGCACATCTTTCGCCCAATTCCTTGGCTCTAAGGTTGAATGTGTTGAAGCGGCTGTTGGAGATCCTAAACGAGCGGCCTGACTGGCTTAAGCTCGTGCAATCTGGTTCCGAGGCGGCCAATGGGTCAATTGAAGTGAAAAAAGGGCTCAATGAGATGAAACACGGGCCTAACGACCCCAAACTTAGCCCGGCTGATCTAAAACTAGGCCCTGCAGACCCGAAAAGGGCACAAAGCGAGCTGAGCCACGACCACGACCCAAGGAAAACTCCCAACGAAGACGACTTTGCTCGCAGAAAGCTAGGGCCGGCCCGCTCGCTTCTATCACGCGACGGTGACCACCAGCTCCGATCCAACGCCTCGTCGGCAGCCTTATCGGTGCTTTTCCGGCCCAAAATGAGCCGCTCTGATAGCACGCCCATGAGCAGGGCCTTTACGGCGGAGAACTCCGAATGCAGCTCGCTACATTCTAATGACAGCGGTCTTTCGACGAAAACGCATGACAAGACCAACGTCCCAAAGGAGACCAAGCTCAAGGAAGTCATTCGCGAAACGGGTGATTCCCCAGAGCTTCTAGTGCCCGAGTTGGAAGTCATCTCCCCCGACGATGAATCGGACGACTTCTTCGCCGATGAACTCAAGGACATTATCGAGCTCCTTGAGCAGGATCCAACGCTTCTCTCCAGCAAATCCGACATCGCCGCCACGCTCCACGACCTCTCGCTTTCCTCTGCCACGCATGACGCCCAACGGAAGCAGACCTTGCTCAAGACCAAGTTGCTCTTTGCCTTGGCAACACCGTTTGTCGAATCTTCTGGCACCACGTCTTCCCTCTGGGGTGAACCTGCACCCAGTGCACCCAGCCAGCTTACCCAGGGCTCGTCCTTGCCCTCGAGTTTGCAGCTATCATTGATGCCAAACCGACAGTCCAATGTGGCGCTTAGCACACTCTCCAAGGGTGTGGCGGTCAATGGCGGCCCTAACCGACCATTTCACTCGTTTTCTGCAGGAAAGCACACGTCGCCGCAGTCCATCATCACTGTGGAGGCCGACTTTCCGTGGAGTTTCAAGGCCGCTAATGACCTTGCATGCTTAATGTTTGGCGTGCTGAAAAGCATGATCAAAAATGTGACTTTGATCGACCTCATAGCGCCGCAATTTCGCCAGTTCATCACCGAGAAGATGACACGGGCTACAACACAACGCAACTCCGAGAAGAACATCATTTTTGCCGGTGAGATCATCGCCATTTCCCGCTACGCTGAGGGCGACTTTGCATGGACGTCAATCTGGGCGCAGAAAAAGGGGAACCTCATCATCTGCATGTTCGAGCAGATTACGTGTGATGCGTTTGACTTGACGCTTTCGGCGGAGAGGGACGACCATGGCAACAGCGGCTACTCAATCACTCACATTGACGAGGTTGCTGGGAAGCTCGTGTCTAAGCTAGATGCCGGCAAGCTCACGGAAATGACGCAGCTTTCCCGTTCCTTGGCTCACGATCTCGGCTCTGCTCCCGACACGGCGGCCCGGGACTGCCACGACAGCGAGTTGCTCAACAAAAAACGCTACTATACAATTCAGCTTGGCGGCGAGGACAACATTCCATGTGCCCTTACGTCGTACCCGTTGGAAAAGGACCCCGCGAAGGCCGAGATCAGGGTCAAGATCCACTCCATGCCTTATATTGCTGGCATGTTCGTGGTGGACTATGCCACGCTCGAGGTGATGTCGTGTAACAAGGCCATTGTCAAGAATCTCTTTGGTGCATCACACGACGATGTGTTGGACTCGCCCATCGACAGGATCATTCCCAACTTCTCAGCGATCTTGAAAGCAGGTCTCGAGGACCAAGGTGCTGGATTCAGCATGGTTCCCGGTTTGGTACTCCCGGAGCACTTCTTCCGGAAGTACGACGCCAAGCTCAAGGTATCAAGTAAGGAGCTCTTCGAGGACGCGTTTCTCGGGTCGCGAGGGATCGATGGACTACACCGCGACGGGCAGAAGCTCTACCTTGACGTGCAGCTTCGTGTGCTCCGGCCTGACGTCTTTGTTCTATGGGTGACGTACTCTCGGCACACCAACAAGAACATCCACCGGCACGTGAGCAAGCTATCCAGCGAAGTGTCGGGGCTTGCGCTGCCACGGCGGCAGGGCAGCAGCAGAAGCATTGTCAATTTGCCGTCGCAGATGAAGCTCTTCCCCGAGGACGAGGCGGACATCTTGGAGCTAGGGTCCAGCGCCGAAGTCAGCCGCCACAGCTCAACACGCAAGCCTAAGCGTGCAAGCACGTTCGCCGTGCCTATTACCTACATCACGGACACCAGTGCCGCCAACGAAAGCAGGGTGGTTTCCTTCAACGACAGCGTGTCCAGCCACAGCGAACAGATGTCAGCGCGTCCCAGCACAGGCGAAAGTGACACCACGGCGTCCAGCCACTACTACCGCAACTTCACCGAACAGGAAATCTTGGATATCGAGAACCACGAGCTCGAGGAGAAGAAGCACAAGTCGCAGTTCTGGCCCACGCGCATCGGCGAGCGGAAGCGCAGCAAGAAGTACAACGAGTTCAAGGTGGTCAAGAAGATGGGCGAGGGCGCATACGGCAAAGTGGTGCTCGCCGAACATAAGCAGGACGCCGCGTACCTGGTGATCATCAAGTGCATAGACAAGCAGCGCATCTTGGTGGACACGTGGGTGCGGGACAGGCAGTTGGGCACGATCCCTTCGGAGATCCAGATCATGGCCACGCTCAACTTGGAGCCACACCCCAACATCATGCGCATCGTGGACTATTTCGAAGACCCCGACTACTACTACTTGGAAACGCCGATCTTCGGCAACCCGCCGGCCATCGACCTCTTCGATTACATCGAGATCAAGCACGACATGAGCGAGTTGGACTGCCAGCTCATCTTCAAGCAGGTGACGTCGGCGATCTACCATCTCCACAAGCACGGCATCGTGCACCGCGACATCAAGGATGAGAACATCATAGTCAATGAGTTTGGCGTGGTCAAGTTGATCGACTTTGGCAGCGCCGGCTACGTCAAGCTGGGGCCCTTTGATGTGTTTGTGGGCACTATCGACTATGCATCGCCGGAGGTGTTGCGGGGCGAAAAGTACGAGGGGAAGCCGCAGGACATTTGGGCGCTTGGGGTGTTGCTCTACACGATGATCTACAAGGAGAATCCGTTCTACAATGTGGACGAGATCATGGAGGCGAACTTGCGGGTGCCGTACATTGTGAGCCGGCCGTTGAATGATTTGATAGAGACGATATTGGTCCGCGACATCGAGAAGCGGCCGACCATCACGGACGTGGCGGAGCACGCGTGGCTCGAGGATGTGTGAGAGCCGAAGATGCCCTACGGTGTTGAACCATATCATCGCCGCCCGTGCATGATCATAATGGTATCGAGATGAACATCTACAGCATCCCAAGGCCGTTAGACATGTCCACTGCATCAACCACAGATCACGGAATTGGGTCGGGTGACTGGGTGCCATTTTTTCCACCAGGGAATTTGAGCTGCGAGTGAGTTAATGATGGGACGGTGGCTCTGCTTCAAGCGAACTACCAGATCTCGTACCGGCTAGTTGGAGCCGAGTACAGAATGGGATACACGCTTTCGACATACATCTGCCTGGCAATGCGGTCGCAAAGGACATCCAGACTTGAGAATCTGACGTGTTGCGTCCTAGAAAGTTTGACAGTTTGTTGATTGGAGTGTTACTGCTCTGAAGTACCCTGGTCGATATGAGACGTGAGTGGAGTGGATACCCTGTTCACATAAAATGACGTATCGATCTCATGCAGGCTCTCCCAGTTCGCTGGTGCTCTGGACTGCTCTACTCATCTCAAGCCAGCCAGCCTATGGTCTTAGCCCACGCAGCTTTGACATGTGAAAGCTGCCGGTCTGCATTGGTCTCCACATGCTATCGAGCGTGTGATGACTCGGTTCTGGACTAGTGAATGGCGGTGGTACCGGGACCCGCGTGCCGAAGCCCTATTGGAGCTCTATTGGAGCTCTATCAGGGACGCTGAGTGTTCTCCGTTGGGATGTTATTCACGCTCTTGATTGGGATGGGCATTCGGGAAGACATCCATAGCGGATGTGGTAGGCCGTCAGGCTCATTTACTCTCGAACGACTGGCTGCGGTCTGTAGCCACCGTATGGGGATGGACTGAGTACAGCACGGATAGAAAAATAGACGAGATAGAAATGTAAACTACAAGGGAAGACTGGAAGGAGCAATGTATGTCTGATGTGGGACAAGCCTCAGGTTTGGAGTGTTGCATCAGGAAATAGAACTTCTGCGGACTATTGATAACCGCTAGAGATCATAGTAGCGCACTTGTGCTGGATGGACGCTATGGTGGAGTAAGGTAGTTGGTAAGAAGTCGTGATACGATTAGGATAAGCGGGGACGTGGTATTACATAGATAACTGACACTAGGTTAAGCACTAGGTTAATGGCACTAGGTTAATATGGCACTAGGTCAATATAGCACTAGGTATAACACTTGACATGTTAGATGAACCACTACCTCAGCTTACAATAGTGTAAAATAAGAAATTCTTTAAGATACACGTAGTATTCAAGTTAGTGAGATGACTCATAGTAATCTTGGTGAGATACATAGCATCTACTGTTTTTCTACTTAGCACTTCTCAGCAACTCTGGAATTGACCTACTGTGGGTTCAGTACGGTGTTGACAGGTGTATCATTGCCACTTTCGAGCATCGGTAGAGCTGGAAAGCCACTTTGGGAGTCGAGGACCGTCTGACCTGGGTATACACTTAAACACTTAAACACTTAAACACTTGGCTATATACTACTGAATACTTCGCCGTTCTTTAAACGTGCTACCATCTGCCTTAGCCAGCCCGCCACACGGCTCCTATGGTCTGCAACTTGCTTTAGAACGGCCATCATCGCATACACACCTGTAGGCCCGACTGAAAATCCAAAAGTACTATTCGTGAATATTGATTCTTGACTTCCTGGTGCTGTTCTCTTGATGGATCCGAGAGTGAGTCGGGGGAAATAGCAAATCTGGAGGCCGGACGTGAAGCAGGCAGCTCAACATGTCGCTAGAGGTAATGGATGGGTCCGGGTCAGGGTATTGTGAGTAGACGTCATTGGCAGACGTAGGCATACCAGGGACTACTCCAGGTGGTCTAATACACTACTACACTACTACACTACTAATACACTATTAGACTACTAATACTACACTACTACACTACTAATACACTATACACTAATACACTAATACACTACTACACTACTAATACACTATACACTAATACACTAATACACTACTACACTACTACACTACTAATACTACACTACTACACTACTAATACTACACTACTACACTACTAATACTACACTACTACACTACTAATACTACACTACTAATACTACACTACTACACTACTAATACTACACTACTACACTACTAATACTACACTACTACACTACTAATACTACACTAACACACTACTACACTACTACTTTTGAGTAGCTATCCTACAGCAATATCTAATAATGGTGCTGATAAACACCCTATAATAGATTCTTACGTCCACTACTCTGTTCTTGTATGTTTATATCCTCAAGAAGAAACACCTTATAGGCTAATCTGGCATAGGGGAATGCAGGTCGTTCTGACCCCAGTGTCCATATGGATAGTGCACTACTCTTGATGGTCTAACCCTACTACAAAATACTCAACACTTACACCAGTAGATAGCAATGGACACTGTATATAATACGAACACGGTAAACTTTAAACATAAGTACATACTGGTGATGTATTCCATGTGCCACTCAACACACCCTGCACACCGCACAGCTGCAACAACTCCTCAGCCTGCAACCGCATTTTTGCACCCAGTGCGCAGCCACTATCAAAGGTATAAACACTACCTTAAATCAACGGCACTACACATGTAGGCAGATAGTCTCGTTGCCGACACTAATGCAGGTGCACGAATATACACCTAATAAGTACCAGATGTTACTAACAGACAACGTCTTGTTCATTGATGGCTGGCTATTTTGGTTCTTGGGGCGATCGGGAGATTTGACTTTTTAACAGCCCATGTTATATTCTTTAGTAACGTCTGATGTTAAGTAAGTGTTTATTCGTTGGTGTCCTGCCATGAAGTGGAGGATTGGGGTTTATATAATTGTTTGGACAGCCTCTTTCCGCTGGCCCGGCAAGGGCCAAGCCGACCGGGTGGGCTGATCTTCTCGAATAGGGCAAGGCTATCCGACTGAATGGTCTGTTATCTTGTGCCTCTGTCCGGGCGAGCGGACTAATCGACTAGGGAAGGTAGTCTGATAGTCATGGCTCGTGTATTAGCCATGTCGGATCTAAGCCCATTAACGAGTAATATAAAGTAGTCATATATAGACACGTAATATAATAGTCTTTCAAAAGTCATTTCTGTTATTATTTATGCATTTCTTCAGGTTGACCATTATTCATAGCAAGTGGACCTCAATGAAAGTCAATCCACATCTTTGTTGTAAATGTAGAAAACATGATCAAGTATGTAGTAACCGTCACATCAATAAAGTTGTGGAAATAAAATATCTTTTACTACTATTGACGTCCCAATGATAGAACTCCAGATACTATCAGGATAAAAAATTCACTAGTAAAACACCCTTTCACGATTCTACTGTCTACTGTCACGACTACTGTCTATTGTCACGACTACTGTCTATTGTCACGACTACTGTCTATTGTCACGACTACTGTCTATTGTCACGACTACTGTCTATTGTCACATTCTTAACACACTCATTACATACTTGAACGTAGCTACCATGCACAGTACGTTCAGTCCGTCTGTCAGATCTTCGTCGACGCGTGACTTGTACAGTAAGCTTTGACACCATCTGACCCAGTGTTCCAGGCGACTTCATCAGGCCATGCGGACACCCATTAGTACATGGAGTACTCCAACTATCAGATGGTATGTGCCGTACAGCCAAGATCCTTATCAACCATGCATCAAGTCTGGCCCAGTCGGCCCGTATCCGCCGCTACATCTCTACGTTTGGTGCACATTTATTGAGTACAGTGTAGCAACGGCGCCCGCACCTCATACAACCGCGCGAGTCCGGTCGTTGCCATGAGGCACTGTCATTGTCCGGTCCTCAGGAGCACATCATGTGTGCTTGGTGCCGTTGAGAAGAATATAAGACTTGCCCTTGAATGGAATCTCCTCGTCGTTCTCGTCCAGCTCCACCTTTGGAGGCTTTGGCTCCCGGTTGCACACCATTTTGTCCAAACAGCGGATATTCTTCCTGAGATCATCAATTGTGTACTCCCACTTGATAGGAGCCCTGGAGCAGTCGGTTGGCATCAAGATAGGGTTAAGGTAGCTGCGACAGATGGTCTGGTATAAGCACTGAGGCGGGATATCGTCGAAGCGAGAGCTGGTTGGACACTTTTTGCCTTTGTACTGGGTGGCATCCACGAGCGGGTACACTCTGCCGCTGGGCAACACGACGGATATCTGCTGCTGGGGTTGGTCCTGTTGGGCAGGCTGGTCCTGCTGGGGTGGCTGGCCCTGCTGGGTTGTGTGGTTGCCTACGGGAGAAGCGGCCACGGACGAAGCAAGTACGGAAATGGCTACTGCCAACAAGCTGGGGTTTGGAAAAATCATGATGGTTTGTGAGAGCCATGGCGCTGGGCCTTTTAAGTGCGTCCTGACAGACATTGTCGTTAGCGAGCCATGACGCAGCTTTTTTGAAATGCCCATCTGGACCGTATGCACGCGGAACAATAAGGCTGTGTGAGACCGGGACGGACCAAGGCAAGGGAAGCCTGGCCTTGAAAAACACATTTGGGAATGACGCGGCTCTATCAGGCACAATGGTCGAAAATAGTGGAGCAAGGAATAAGAGCAGGAATGGAGCAAAAGAAAGGGCTACTCTATCAACCCTGTCCACAGTTGCAACGGCCAGGGTTGGCCATGGAATCAGCGGAACGATACTGTGGTGGGCCTTAGGGCCGGGCCCCTAGTGAACTCCACACCGGTCACGAGTCACCGAGGCGTTCACGTACTGTTTTGATATGGCTATTTATGAGTATGTGGGGCGCAGCGAAATGCCAAGAGGCATAGACATTGTCAGACTGCCATGGCTGCCAGACTGTCGCAAGGTCTCTGTGACAAGAGAGAATGTACAGATGACAGGACTGTATTCAGCGCAGTTCCATGCGGCCATGGCTTCCTGTCACTGTCACTGTCAGTCACTGTCAGTCACTATCACTGTCAGTCACTATCACTCTCTGCTACATGTTATTCTGTCCAGCACCCTGACCCCCAGTCCCACGGCCAAATCGCTTCGGGTAGACCCATGCAGGAGTGCAGGCTTGGCCACCTGGCCATCCATGCATGTCGGTGCCCCATGCCAGTGTCGAAGTCGTTGCAGTGTGGACACCTGCTTGAGGTGCAGTCAGACCAGTACCGTACGGGCTCTTAATGTAATTTGCCGTTCTCTCGTCTTGCGTGTGCCTCGTTCCAGCAGTGTTTATCCTGCACGACAGTCCAGTATCCCACCATAGTTCGGAGGGATTTAGTGGGATCCATAGGTTGGTGAATTGCAGTTGTTTAGCTGGGACAGGCTGCACCGCGACGAACAGTACCAGGCCCGTCCTACGAGGAAATCAAGTCGTTGTTTCCGGCAACCAACACCATTTTTGGCATCTGCTCAGTGCAAACGAATAGAAGGGTGAGAATTACCGGCCTGTATCTGTATCTGTATCTGTATTTGTATCTGTATCTGTATCTGTATCTGTATTTGTATCTGTATCTGTATCTGTATTTGTATCTGTATCTGTATCTGTATCTGTATCTGTATCTGTATCTGTATCTATCATTAGACCCATCTTGAGTAGTGTACTACATGGATGTTACTGGTCGATCAGAACGACCTGCATTCCCCTATGCGGAGAAGTCTATAAGGTCCTTGAGGAATCATCGACGAATAATAACTAAACACACAGAAGTACTGACGTAACCAGAATCTAACACTACCAAGATAATAGTAGTAAGGCATCCACTAGTAAATGAATACACCCTTTCACGATTCTACTGTCTACTGTCACCATTCTTAACACACATTACATACTTGAACGTAGCTACTATGGACAGTACGTTCAGTCCGTCTGTCAGATCTTCGTCGACGCGTGACTTGTACAGTAAGCTTTGACACCATCTGACTCATGTTCCACAACCAACTCCATCACTACAGGTCGTGTGACACCCATAGTGTATGAGACATTTGTGATGAGACGCATGTCGTCTATATCCTCAAGTGCAGCACTTGACCATCCGGTGTAAGACGTGCGTAGGGCACTAGCCTCATCTCCTGGACTTCTGCTCATACAGCATGATTATCCTTCTGGTTCTTGAACTTGCACTACCTCATTCTATTCATACGGACAGAAAGAATCCCATCTTCAAGGCCTTATCTGCTTCTCTTCCCAGACTAAGTTATAGACTGCATACAGTCATGATCACTGGCAATGTGACAGAAGTGTGTACCCTTACTCCGGTTTTATGTTGCTTACCAGTTCCACCCCCGGGATGCTTACTTGTTGGCTATTACCATAAAATCTCAGGAGAGGGCGCCGTGTCTTCCTGTTACCCCTGGTTCTGCATTGCTTCCAAGGCCTCTATGAGGTATCGTTCGCAGCCATCCGCCTCTACAGTTCTACGTTTGGAGCACATTTATTGAGTACAGTGCAGCAACGGCGCCCGCTCCTCATATAACTGCCGACTCCCGTCGTTGCCATGAGGCACTGTCATTGACAGCCCCATTGGATCGCATCACATGCTGTCGTCTTTGGGCAGAGGACGTCTGTATGGAATCTCTTCGTCACTTTCGTTCAGCTCCACCTTTGGCGGATTTGGCTCCCGCAGGCACACCATTTTATACAAGCAGGGGATGTTGCTTCTGAGATCACCAATTGTGTACTCCCACTTGAGCGGAGCGCTGGAGCAGTCGGTTGGCATCAAGATGGGGTTAAGGTAGCTGCGACAGATGGTGTGGTATAAGCACTGGGGCGGGATATCGTCAAAGTGGGAGCTGATAGGACACTTTTTGCCTTTGTAATGGGTGGCATCCACGAGCGGGTACACTCTGCCGCTGGGCAACACGACGGATATTTCCTGCTGGGGTGGCTGGTTGCCTACGGGAGAGGCGGCCACGGACGAAGCAAGTGCGGAAATGGCTACTGCCAACAAGCTGGGGTTTGGAAAAATCATGATGGTTTGTGAGAGCCATGACGATGCGCCTTTTAAGTGCGTCCTGACAGCCATTGTCTTGGCCGAGCCATGACGCTGTCTGAAGCTGGAGAGCGATCTGGGTGCCTGCACGAGGAACAATAAGGCGGTCTGAGACCGGGACGGACCAGGCATGGGGGTAAGGTTTGACCTTGATTGAGAACAGGTTTGGATTGACGCTGACTGCCCCAACCCGGGTCATTGAGCAAAGAAAAGAGCTAGGAGAAGAAAGCTAGGAGACAGACCCAGACAGACCCAGACAGACCCAGACAGACCCAGACAGACCCAGACAGAGCTAGCAGATGACCACAGGTGCTACTGAGCAATTATCGTCCATGCAAAGTTGCAAACGCGCAGGGCCTTGGCGATTGAACCAGCGGAATGGCCATTGTGGTGGTCAAGCAGGCCCACCATCAGCCATTATCAGGCACTCCTTAGGCCCACCACACAGGCCCCCATACCAGCCTCCCATACCGAGGCGCTCACGTATTTGGGTTTTGATATGGCCATTGTGTGAGCCTGTGGGCGCGCAGCAAAATGCCTAGAGCCATTGTACATGAACATTGTCAGACTGCCATGGCTGACCACTGTCGCCATGGTCTGTGGTGATTCAGACTATAGTTGCTGATTCAGATTTGAAGACTTGTATTCAGCGCTGTTCCATTTCCTGTCACTGTCACCGTCAGTCACCGTCAGTCACCGTCAGTCACCGTCAGTCACCGTCAGTCACCGTCAGTCACTATCACAGTCAGTCACAGTCAGTCACAGTCAGTCACTATCACTGTCTGCTACATGTTATTCTGTCCAGCACCCTGACCCCCAGTCCCACGGCCAAATCGCCTCGGGTGGACCCATGCAGGACTGCAGGCTACCCGGCCATACATGCTTGTGGAATACCAGCGTCGAAGCCCGTTGCAGAGCTCACGTGCTGGCTTTGTTGATCGCCCCGATGCACGGGGACACTGGACGGTCGTGCAGCACCAAAACTGCTGGAACGAGGCACAAGCAAGACGAGAGAACGGCATTAAAATTACATTAAGAGCCCGTACGATACTGTCTGACCAGTACCTCAGCAGCCGTCGGATCCATAGGGTTGGTGAATTGAGCAGTTTCTTACCTGGGACAGGCTGCACCGCGAATACAGTACTAGTGCAAAGAATAGCTAGTATGTATTGCGTGTGAAAGAAATTAGCAGACTGGCTCTCTATCTGATCTATTGTATCTATGTATTATTGTATTACTGTATTATTGTATTATTGTATTACTGTATTTGTTAGATTCTTTAGTAACGTCTGGTGTTAAGTAAGTATTTATTCGTTGATGTCCTGCCATGAAGTGGAGGATTGGGGTTTATATAATTGTTTGGACAGCCTCTTCCCGCTGGCCCGGCGAAGGCCAGGTCGACCGGGTGGGCTGATCTCTCGAAAAAGGGCAAGACTATCCGACCGGATGGTCTGATATCTTGTGCCTCTGTCCGGACGAGCGGACTAATCGACTAGGGAAGGTAATCTGATAGTCATGGGTCGTGTACTACCCATGTCGCGTCTAACAGTATTATTGTATGTATTTATCTGTGTATGGTCTCTGTTATCTATTTGATCTATATTGACCCAACATGGCAGTACCAAACTGCTTTCCTAGACTTCTGTTGATACTCATTGTAGGTGTGGGACGATTAATAGCCCTTGCCTTGAGGGATGGTCATCAATAGTGGCTATTAGAAGAAACAGAGAATCCAATGTGTATTACCATCAGTTATTATTAGTTATTATCAGTTTATCAGTTATTTTAATTATTATCAGTTTTATCAGTTTTATCAGTTATCAGTTATTATCAGTTTGTCAGTTTATCAGTTATCAATTATTATCAGTTATCAGTTATTGCATTATATGAATTGTCTTCTCTTCTATCATCTTTTGTACTGTCCAAACGTACAATTCGTTCTTAGCTTTAATTTGGCATCTAATTGTATGGTAAGATGCACCTTCTACTCTTTTCTTTGACTATCCAAAGATCTGCTTATGGTAGACTTCCGTCATGCGGGCCGAAAGCGTGGCCCCGTCAGAATTATCCCGTAGTCAGCTCCATCCGGTGTATGTGCAGGCAGACCTGCCATGACCATCAAAATCCCAGAGACTTGATTAGATCAATGTGGTCGTTCTGGGCTTAACGCCGGCTCCACACCATGCTATCTGCTACTACACCGAATTATTATCGTCACACCGAAACTGGAAAACGGTGTCATGTAACTTCTCAGTGTCTTGAACCAATGTGATTAGTTCATTGGGATATCAATTGAATGATAATGTCTACTATCTTATACTGAGCGGATTCGACATCACAACATTCTTGGCTGTATCAATAATTAGTAATGGTCCTATGATCCTTGCTGCACTCAGGCATAGAAGTTCCATGGACGTTGTTTATTGGATGGGCCCACGGACTCCCTGCTACTAGGCCCAGGCTGACTGCTAGCAATGCATACATCCAGTGTGGTTCTGACCTTACTACCGAGTCGCTCTCAGGCAGTTGAGTGGACCCAGACCATCGTGCCACCATCACTTGATTCAGCTCCCTAGTCACGCACAATGCATTTCACTGGAAGTAGACAACGATAAGACTGACATAGCAGCTATCACATTAATACGCGACATCAATAGCTATGGCATAACAGCAATAATAGACAGCTGATCAGACACTGACTGTCCTGTTCTGCTCTGCAGCTGGATGGTGTAGTTGCCATTGCAGTTTTGGCCCCAGTTTAGCTCTAAGTCCCTACCCACCAGCTGCTCCACTTGCTCTGAAGTGCCCGCCAGGGAAGGGTTCACGAGATGTCCAACTAGTCTTGTGGCACGCGTGACCTTGTAGTCAGACCGTTCAGCAGCTGACATCCCGGACTCAACCATCTCTCCGGATGCGTAGCTGCTGACCAGACACCCTAACACTCGGGTACTCGCTGGCGCCAGCGCTGCTCAGGCCGTTCCTCTGCACACCCGAATGAATTCACACTGCGGTCTGCGGGGCTTTCATGGGCTTTGGCGGAATCGATGGTCTTTGGGAGAAAACACGCCCACAAACTTGCAAATCACAGAAAAAAGACCCTGGCTCCAAGAAATCATAGGCCTTTGAACAAAAGCTGTTCATGCATAGCTAGTCAGCCTCCTATCAGCTATTATGTCAGTCAGCTATTATGCAGTCAGCTATTATCGTCCCTCCCCAGCCACCACCTACCCCAAATTCTTCTCCAGACGGGACATCTTCTCCATGGCCTTGAGCTTGCTCTGACTCTTCTTGGCCTGCTCCTGCTGCGCCTGGTACCGTAACTCAGCGGCCGAAGCAGCATTTCCTTTGGGTTGATCACCATTGGAACTGCCTCCCAACACGTGGCCGCCCTGGGGCCGACTCTTGCCTACCCCCCGCTTCTGCCCGTGGCCTGCGGCCCTCCTGGTGGCCTCTCCCTGGCCACTCTTGCCTGCCTCTTTGCCCCCATGGGCTTCCTTGGAAATGCAGCTCCCCATATTAGTGGTTTTCTATGCTGTGCGCGCTACGCCTAAGACCACCTCATTAGTGCACCGTGCTCCGGCTCTATATACAGTCCGCCACCTTCTGGTCTAATGGCCCTTCTTGCTTCATATCTTTGCCCCCACCTGCTGCGCAGCATTGTCCTCGATCAAACTCCGGGCCACGGCCTTGTAGTCCACGTTTTCTCTCAACAGCTCAAAATCGGGCTTCTCAATCTCAAAGTCAAGCCGGAAGTTCTCCTCGTCTTCAAGTGCAACTCGCGCCACTGTGGCCAGCTTCCTGTTGTTCATCCAGAGCCTCACGAATCTGTCCACAGCCCGCGCGTCCTGGTGGTAGTCCTTGTACATCGAGAGCAACGCCAAGTAGATGTCCTCGCGTTCCGAGCTGTATCTTGACAAAATCGTGGCGTCTCTCAACGATGCCCAGTCGGCAATGGGGATGTAGGTGAACTGCAATTTGTCTAAGCTCTCCAAAGACGTGTTCCAGTACTTGATGATCTCGCCAGCTTCAACACCTTCGATGCTTCCAATCTTCTTCAATGCCACACGGTGCGCCACTTGCGTCCGCTCCACATTGTGCATAGCGTAGTTTTCAATCAACTGCTCGAACACGGTTTTGTCGCCCCACGAATAATTGGAAACGATGTTGTTGAGGAACAACTCATCCACTTTCTTGGTGCTGGCATAGACAGAAATCACCTCCTTCAACTTCGTGTATGACTCCTGAGTAAGCTTTGGGTAGTTCTGGAAAAAGATCGTAGAGAACGTCTTGTTGATAATGGAGTAACGCGAATTGGCGTTGGACACGGCATTTCTTGACTGTGTCGACGAGTAGAACTTCACCGTACTCTTCCAAATGGTCATGATGTTGTCGAAAGGCTCGTTTGCATTTTGACAGTTTTCAAGAAAAGATGCGACATGGGGAGCCTTCAAAAGAACATCGTACGGCAATCCCTTGTAGATCACCTTGTCGAAAAAGTTCCTGGCAATCTTGACGTCTTTGCTCCATCCGATAAACGAAAGGTGCAACTCTCCCAATGACCTCTGGAGCAACTTGCGCTCGGGCGTCAGCGCCAACAACTCCAACATTTGCTCCAACGAGTCTAGTGCTCGCTTGTAGTCTCCTTCTTTGATGGCGATTTTCCCCATCGACGCCAATAACTCGTGGTACCTGAACGAAGTCTTCTTGCAATTCACCTCGTATAATTTGGTGATCTGCTCATAGGTGAACCTCTTTTCGTCATAGGCGACAGGAAACACAACCGAAAGCACGTTTTGTTGCAAATAAAGCCGACTCATCGCATCAGAGTTGACTCCATTCTCCCAAAGCGCGATTAGTTCATGTGGAAGGTTGAACTGAGACATGGCGAGAAACAATTTCCGGATGATGTCACTCTCCACAACCGCCTGAAATCGCTGGTCGGACACAAAATCTGCGAGCCCGATGATAGCATTCTTCAACAAAATGTCGTTGTGAAGAGACTTGTTCTGATATTGGTCAGAGTCTCTATTCATTTTTTGCGACAACCGTGTCACACGATTCTTGTATGTCAGATCATTGAGCGCCGAGGCATATTTCCATACATCATCGTGACTGAGTGTGCTTCTGACTTCATCGTTCTTGAACAATTCGAGAAGGCCCTCTATGGTCTCCGAGACGTTAATTTTTTTCTCTCGCTGACTTTCCAACTTAGAGACCAAGTCCATGAATTTCTTGGTTGGCGCCACCAAAAGATCCTGTGACTCCCTAGGCAGCGACGCGTCATTAGAGGGGAATAAAGAGCGTCTATTAGTTTTGAATTCCGACTTGGTTTCCGTTTTGGGGAGGCTAACCGTCGAGTAAGCTCGAATTTGGTTCTTGAAGTCGCGTTCGGAATTAGGAAGTATCAAGGCACTTGAGTTAGACCTCACATTTCGAAGAAGCGCCGGCCTCAACGATGAGTTGGACGTGGCGGCGACAAATCTAAGCATTTTGTTCTCAAAATTACTTGTTATGGAATGGCAAACAAGTTTGATGAATCCCTGAGTTTATGTTGGGCGATGACTGACCTTTTTTCTCGCACAAGGCGCTGCACCGCGGTGTACGGGTGTCACTTGATTTGCAACTCATGCACAACCTAGCCCGGTCACTTAATTAAGATTTGACCGGCGTGCTAGCGAAGCACAACACGTGATTAACGAAGCTTCTGATACCCGTACGTCTTTCGGTCTAATGTTCAACTCAAACTGTTGGAATTGATTGCTGGTTGTCTCACAAAACCTCGATGGCTAAGCGATGTGAAGATGCTAGTTCGAGTAAGCGTAAAGCTTAAGAATAATTGCGTTAAGTGTTGATTGAACCTCCAAAAAATTGCGTGGCCAAGAGGGGAACAGGTCCTATTTATACTTCAGGGTTTCAGCTTGCATACGTCTTCAATGCACGCCCAGTCCTTCATGTAAACTTCTGTTTCACCTGGCATTGCATTTCACAGAGAGCTGCAGACCCCATGCAATGATTATGCATTTGTGTACATCTGCGTTTCATGTCACTACGTTTTGCAGCCTTGATGCTTCGATATAAATAGAGCGTCTGCCGCGCGTGTTCCAGAGTACCAAATTTTCGAGAACGGGTTTCAAAGCATCGATGGTCCTTACTGATTTGTTGATTTACGAGACATGTTACAAGATGTAAACATACATGGCTGTGAAGAGTGTGTTTTCCTGTTTGCAGCACACTGCGTCGTCTAGCGAAGGTCTAGATAAGCAAGCGAAACATACGCACTGCCTGCAATACTTCATCACGTCAAACTAGCATCACCTCGCACATTACGATAACGCTGATATAGGGTACTTTCACATCCTGTCCGCAGTGAAATTTACTGTTTCTTCCTCAAACGTGACCCGAGCATGACAGAAACATCCCCACTTCTACCGAAATCAAACCCGGTCCTTTCCTTCGACGCTGTCGCGAGCAACATAACACGGAAGAATGTGGAAAACGCAACTGCCAAGAGCAAAAAAGAGAGTCTGAAGAAAAAGTTGAACACCTTTGACGGCGTTTTCTTACCGACTTCGCTCAATGTATTGTCTATTTTGATGTTCTTGCGCTTTGGCTTCATTATTGGTCAAATGGGCATTTTCGGAACCACTTTACTATTGGTGATGTCCTACATTATCAATGTGTTGACTGTGTTATCCATCAGCGCCATTTCTACCAATGGTACAGTGAAGGGCGGTGGTGCTTACTACATGATATCGAGATCTTTGGGACCAGAATTTGGTGGTGCTATCGGAATAATCTTCTTCATCGGGCAGATCTTGAATGCATCTTTGAATGTGGTGGGTTTTATCGAGCCACTCTTGGTGAATTTTGGTAAAGTGGAGGGTGATATTCTTCCTTTGCTCCCCGTGTCATACCTTTGGCAAATTTTCTATTCAACAATCCTATTAGCTGTGTGCACGGCTGTTGCTATGGTCGGCTCGTCTTTGGTTTCGAAAACAGCATTCGGTTTATTTATTGTTCTCACTTTGAGCACACTCTCAATTCCCCTTTCTGCATTGGTGGTTCCTCCAGGATATCCATTATCTTCCCCGCACGAAGGACTCAAATACACCGGCATCGCGTGGTCGACTTTCAAGGAAAACTTTTGGATTCATTTGACCAGTGGTGCCGCTGGCTCGGTCCAGCCACCAGGAGTGCCAGAAACATTCAGAAATATGTTTGGTATCTTTTTTCCTGCTACCGCCGGAATCTTTGCCGGCGCTTCTATGTCTGGAGAACTCTCGAATCCATCCCGGTCTATTCCGAAAGGAACTTTGTATGGTTTGCTCACCAGTTTTGTGCTCTATTTGTTGGTCATTGTCTCTCTAGGAGCATCGACTCCTCGAGAGTTGCTCCACAACGACATCAAAATCATCCAGTCTGTTAATATCAACGGGATGATCATTATACTTGGAGAAATTTCCACCTCTCTTTTCTCCGTTATCATGGGTGTAGTTGGTGCTGCCTCCATGTTAAACGCTATTGCAGATGATAGAATCATTCCTGGTTTGGGATGTTTCTCTATGTCCAAAAAGCTGGAGTCGGAAAAGAGAAGTGCAGAAATCAAGGGCATTGTCTTCACGTGGTTCTTGGCGCAAATATTTCTCTTTGCAGATATCAACCAGATCGCCACGTTCATTACCATGGCATTCTTGATGACGTTTTTGGTCACAAATTTGGCGTGCTTTTTGTTGAGGGTGGGATCGGCTCCCAATTTCCGACCTTCCTTCAAGTACTTCAACTCCAAAACGGCTTTCACGGGGGGCTTCGCTTCAATAATTGCCATGTATATCTGCGATGGTGTTTCCGCCACTTCGGTGATTATATTTTTGGTCAGTCTCATCTTGATGATTCATTACTTGACTCCACCCTCGAAATTCGGCGACATTTCTCAGCTTCTTATCTATCACCAGGTCAGAAAGTATTTGCTCCGCTTGAAGTTGCAAATGAGTGTCAAATATTGGAGACCGCAAATTCTCCTTCTCTGCGATGACCCACAAACATCCTGGAATCTAATCGGCTTTTGCAATCATTTGAAAAAAGGCGGCTTGTACATCCTTGGGCATGTGGTCTTATTGAATGACGGCTCTTCTAAGGAAGACTCTGAAAAACAGTCCCCCGAGTTCAATGTGGAGTCTTTCAAAGAAATCAGAAAGCAGAAAAATGCCTGGACCAAGCTTCGCGACATGGCAAAAATCAAGGCCTTTGTACAGATAGCCATCGGACCAACGTTGCCCTGGGGAGTCCGAAATGTTTTTTTGGGATCCGGGCTCGGTGGAATGAAACCCAATATTACTGTACTCGGCTTTTTTGACTACCACAAGCACGGTGTCGACTTACCTCTCATTTCCAACATGAATCAGCTGAAGTTGCGTCTCCCCACAGATGAATGTCGAAAAGAAAAGAAAGTTTCCGCCAGTCTGTGGGTTCAAATCGTGGAAGATTTGATTATCATGCAGGCTACGGTGGCAGTCGCTGCCAACTTTCAGGGTATGAAACTCCCCACATTCGACGAGTCTTGGATCAAGCAGAAATTCCTGAAAAAGACGAGAAATAAAAAGCGCTACATTGATTTGTACCCGATTCAGATGTCTAGCGTGTGTCTTCTCGAAGACGGCAAGTCGGTGCTATCAACCAACTTTGATACTTACACTTTGATCTTGCAGCTCGGCTCCATCCTCTCCACTGTTGATGAGTGGAGCAAAAATGGATTCGTTTTGCGAGTGGTGGTGTTCGTGGAAAATCAAAGTGAGAAGGAGGAAGAAGAGAATCGCTTGGTTAGTCTCTTGGAAAGTTTGAGAATTGATGCAGAAGTCAAAGTCGTGTGTTTTGATGATGGTTCTTTGACGTCGTACAACCTCATGGTGAAGGCATACACAGTCACAGCAGAAAACCAGCAAGCATACACAGACATTCTGAAAGTTCTCGAGGCAGAGGAGTGGTGGTACAATCTCGTGGAAGCCCGCAAAATCACCAAGCAGATCAAAGAACAGAAATTGAGCAGAACCAACGACAAGCATTCCAGGGCTATCTCCATAGCAGATGATGTTTCAACGCGACTCAGTGGATTTACGTTGCATCCCAAGAGTTTCACCGACTCCAATCTCGGAAAGTCACTCAGAAACAACCGCAGATACACATTGTCCAATCTACATGAGCAGGGCTTGGCGTTGTCCCTCAACATGAAGACCCAGGGTGGCGATATGTTTTTCAAACACGATGATGCGATGGGAAGCAGTGACGAAAGTGACTTTGACCGGGAGCCCAGTAACCTCCCCTCTTCGCAATCTAGTCTAACGCGGGTTGGCGCTGGAGAATCGTCAAGTCTTGATGTTTCGTCAAGAGCCACCGAGAGAAGCGATTGTTCTCAGAAGCCTTCAGATAAGAGCGGAATCATCACACCCCAAAAGTCTTCCACAACACCATTCAAGCAGAAACATTTGAATGCATTGTCCAGCAATAAGCCGATTTCAAGCCGTTCTTCCAAAGTGAATCTCCGACCTAATTTCCTGGCAGTTAAAATCCCTCAGGCTAGGATTCGAGACGATGCGGATGATAACGAAAATGAAGAAGACGTTGATGACAATGGGCTGTCAAAACCCTCGATAAGCTTTGTGGCAGATGGGGAAGATGCAGATCCGGATCACAAGTCGAAGGAAAAGCCCAAGCTACCAGACTTCGAGGCACGGGAAAAAGCAGAAAACTTGCATTCCGCAGCACCTTCAATTTTAGGCGGGATCGAAGGAAATGTCGATGCTTCACTGGACGAAGAGGGTGGTGAAGATTTGGCACTCAGCCCGAAAATGACGATGCAGAATTCAGATAACCAGCCCAAGCCCACTGAAAAGGGAAAGAGGACTACATACAAGCAGTTGCAAAAAGAGCTCGATGAATTCACCTTCAACGACTTACCTGCCAAGGGGCAGCATTTGATTCTCAATGAATTGATGAAGAAGACATCTCGAAAAGAGGAAACGGCGGTGATTTTCTCCACGCTTCCGGCGCCGTTGATAGGCACACATCTCAGCGAAGAGGATTCTTTAGATTATGTGAAAGACCTTGCGATATGGCTCGATGATCTCGCGCCCGTGGTGCTCATGAACTCGCAAACTGTTACAGTGACGACCTCGCTCTAGGCGATACCTCTCACGGTCCCCATGGCGAGCCTTGTGACACGAACATCATACGTCAGTTTGGTGAGCACTATGAGCTGTTCATGAATCCTCTTCAATACAAATGGAGAAGACATTTGAGCGATTATCTCGTTCTTAAATACTCATTGACTAACTATTGCAGATGAAAGCGAGCCTACTCCTCGAAATCATACTCCTCATCGAAACTCATGCCCGGATTCTGCTTTTCCTTCAAGAACACCTTCACTTTCTTCCAAACCTTGGTGACCTTTTCATTCTTGACTGCCGACACTCTGCCGTCCAACTTGTTCACCAAGTATCCAAACATGTTGGCAGTGCTCTCGTCAAACAACACCCTCAACCAAAGAAACGTCAACATGATCAACAATTGGTAGCCAGAAGTGTACCTGAAGAGCAAGGTGCGCACCAACAAGTAAAGAATGAGGAAGATCTCATCGAAGGCAATGATGGAGGCCAAGAACTCAGCGTGGTTGAGGATAAAACTCACCTTGAAATGAAGGGCCACTTGCAAGAAAGATATCATGAACGTGGGGATGATCTTGAATACAGACTTGAACGTGAAGCTCCACACAAGCGACAACACAAGATACTGGAAGTTTCGCTGCGCCAACAATGTGGAGAAGGGCGGCAAAAACTTTAAGCCAAACTTCTTGGACATGCTAGCACTGAGAGCTAAAACTGCTCCGAGAAGAGACAACCTATAGCTGATGGAATTGACATAGTACACGTTTTTCAACCACAATACCTGCCAGGTGAAGGTGACAAGGCCAAAGAGAATGGAGAGCGAGTGGCCAGCGAGCCAAACATAGAACTTGATCTTGGAAGGGCCGGAGTGCTTGGCGACCAACCGTTTTTTGCGGTGCTTGGGCTCCACGGTCTCGTTGGTGGCGTCGTTCTTTCCGGGGCCTTTTTCCTGCTTTCTGGAGATTTCGGGCTGCGTCTTCACCTCAGGCTGTTTGCTGGGCTTGGTGGGCACCGAGTCTGCAGGCACTGGGTAAATGTTGTCGGTTCTGCGTTGAACATTGGGCACGTGGCCGGAGTTTTCATACCCTGTGGTCAGTGCCTTTTCCTGACGAGTGGACATGGTTGGCTGTGAGCAATTGCTGTTGACGGAGAAGTGAAGAATCTATGAATTGTTTATTCGACAAATGGCGAACTGGTCAATCGGGATTGGGGGTTTTCGAAGTACGGCTCGGGTTGTTGAGGCGAACTGCGCAGTGGACCTGAAAAACTGTACGCTGTTTAAAGCTGGCACCTGAGAAGCGACGACTGGCCAAATGTTTTCAATTGAATGCACTTGGCGTTCGTTGATGTCATAGCCCAGCGAGCGCGCCTGCGTATACGCGGCTTGCTACTTGCTGAGCCGCGCATCGAAGATCACGTGCATGGAAGGTTACAGTGTGGTCCACTGAACTGCAGAGCCGTGGCTCATCAGGGGACTCATGGTGGCTGCAGACGGCCTGGTGCAGGACAGAGCTCCATGCTCGGAGGGATGCTTACAGGTGACCCCAAAAATCCATGCAGTGTTGGGGCTGGCCCACCGTCCAGAACACACTGGAACGGACGAGATGGTTGAGGCTGTTAGAGGCGCCGGCGGCCTGAAAACGACATTGTCCGAAAACGACATTGTCCGAAAACGACATTGTCCGAAAACGACATTGTCCGAAAACAACATTGTCCCGAAAACGACATTGTACGACTTCACGGCCCACTCTCTTCGTCGGTGCTGGATTTTGGCCTGCATATACTCCGCAGCGCGTCTCAAAACACAACAGGCAGCTGATGTTGAGAGCCATGTCGAAGATACTAAGCACGGACTTCTCGCAGCAGCAGGAGCTAAGTGTGCTTGAAAGACAGGTTCTTGTGCAGTACCAGAGCCTAGCTCTCAAGTTGCACAAGCTTGCAGAAGAACTTCAGAATCTTCACAAGTCAACACCCTCGGCAGACTTCCAATCGGGGCAAGCAAGCGAGCTTCTTCAGAACATGCGTGGCTTGGAGCGCAAGGTTGGCTTGGTCCACACGCTCTTCCGCACTGCAGTGTATTCTCTTTTGCTTCAGAACGAAGAGACGAGAGGCGAGGACGTGGCTGAAGATTTTGCACAGAGCGCCGACTAGTTGAAGGCAGATCAGTGTTTCATGCTCAATGTCAGAGACTGTTTGAGGAGCAACTTTGACGATAAACTGCCTCATTGTGTGAAAGCATCGCCCCATGGATTATTCCGGTAATATCTGTGTCTGTCAGGCATCTGATTCTATCGTGTGACTGCTCGACGAGATTATAACCGTCTACGATTCAGCCATTTCTCTGTGCAGCCGTATCATGGTCGACTATGGAAGCCTCTTCCGTGATATCATTGGCCCCAGAGACATGCGAGTTGCAATGCAGACTCGAGGTTGTTGGATCCCAGTCACCATCGTTCATATTCCTGCTTGATGCAGGTTTGCTACGATGCCATCGATTTCACGACTTGATATCGGTGCACGTGACGTGCCATGGACCCGATTTGACGAACAAGAGGCCTCGTTCACGAACGAGCATACGTGAACGGGGAGTTGAACAGGGAGTTGAACAGGAAGTTGAACAGGAAGTTGAACAGGAAGTTGAACAGGAAGTTGAACAGGAAGTTGAACAGGAAGTTGAACAGGAAGTTGAACAGGAAGTTGAACAGGAAGTTGAACAGGAAGTTGAACAGGAAGTTGAACAGGAAGTTGAACAGGAAGTTGAACAGGAAGTTGAACAGGAAGTTGAACAGGAAGTTGAACAGGAAGTTGAACAGGAAGTTGAACAGGAAGTTGAACAGGAAGTTGAACAGGAAGTTGAACAGGAAGTTGAACAGGAAGTTGAACAGGAAGTTGAACAGGAAGTTGAACAGGAAGTTGAACAGGAAGTTGAACAGGAAGTTGAACAGGAAGTTGAACAGGAAGTTGAACAGGAAGTTGAACAGGAAGTTGAACAGGAAGTTGAACAGGAAGTTGAACAGGAAGTTGAACAGGAAGTTGAACAGGAAGTTGAACAGGAAGTTGAACAGGAAGTTGAACAGGAAGTTGAACAGGAAGTTGAACAGGAAGTTGAACAGGAAGTTGAACAGGAAGTTGAACAGGAAGTTGAACAGGAAGTTGAACAGGAAGTTGAACAGGAAGTTGAACAGGAAGTTGAACAGGAAGTTGAACAGGAAGTTGAACAGGAAGTTGAACAGGAAGTTGAACAGGAAGTTGAACAGGAAGTTGAACAGGAAGTTGAACAGGAAGTTGAACAGGAAGTTGAACAGGAAGTTGAACAGGAAGTTGAACGTGATTCCACGGAAACTCGTGAGAAGGTCAACTACCTAACCCTACGTCGCAGGAGATCATTGCAATAGTGGGCGTTACTCGACCATGTTGGCGGAAAATAACGGGCTTTGCATTAGCCACGCCAGGGGTCGTGTATTCTGCGGCTCCATTGCAGGATACGTCCAAGGCAGTGCCACGACAAATCTAGCTATGACATACAGGCACACGGTTTTAGTTAGCACTAGCATTTTGGTCATTCGGGAGGACGGCTGTCTACACAGTAACAGTGCAGTAACAGTGCAGTAACAGTGTAGTATCAGTGTACGTACTAACGGTACCCTTGACCAGAAAGTTTCAGTTCTATAATCACTCAGTATACACTTCTACAGTCGTCACACAGTTATAGTTTTGCAGTATCAGATAAGAGTTTACTGTCAAGAATTAGCAGAACGTTGATTATACAGTACCACCAGTTACTTCTACAGTTATACGTCAGTCAAAGGACATAACACTTAGCAGTAACCAGACATAGGCAAGACAATGACAGTACATAACAGTGATCTGACTATAATACAGCGGTACCATTTTTCTAACAGACTTGGTTCATGAAAATGCACCGTTGTGCAATTATTTACAAAAAGTAGCAGTTTGGTTTCAAGTTGTCTACTAGCAGTCATTAACAGCTATGATCGACAAAATCATACATTCTAGTGTAGGTATAAGAGCTATTAAAGATACAGTACAGAGGTACATACCTCCACTCCGAAACTCATACCTACACATACCTTTACACCTTAGCTCATCTATTCACAGCGTCCATAAGCTCAATAGTTCTACACATGTCAACACGACAGCAGTAGAAACGGAATCGGACAGTGGTGCACACTAGTCACAATAGATAACAGTACGGCAATACACAATGACAGCAATGCACGCCAGTCAACACCGCCAGACTCACTTAAATAGAGACTCACTGCTATGACTGCAGTTGATCTAGGTATGCTCAAGCCCGGGACAGCCAAGCGGGCTCATCCAGTCTAGGGAAGCTGCAGTGTTGAGCATATGCTAGCTGTTGCAGTTAATGAGTGATTATTGTAGATATACCACTGCCTACTGTACCACTGCCTACTATACTTGTAGCTATTGATTTCACTGCACACATGTACACCTACATCCACCTACTACACACTTCCTCTGCACTTCTCGATGATCAAAGTCCGTTTATCACCTGTCTCGTCTTCTTAGAGGATGCACAGATTAACATAGTCCAGAAGAGAACGCATCATTGCATGTAGCTCTAGACGTCCATGTATGTGACTGAAAAAGCCGGCGATGAAGTTAGTAGATGTTACGTTCTTTTCACTACCACACACCATGGTCATGTCCAGGTAACCCTTGTCTCGAGAAGACACCTAGAGGTAGAAGTCATACTGGCAGGTAGTGACATGAGGAGCATATTATGCCAGGCTCACATTCCGCTATACTAGCTGACTCTTGGTTAGCACTTTCTTACTACACTACACTACACACTACACTACTACACTACACTACACACTACACTACTACACTACACTACTACACTACACTACTACACTACTACACTACACTACACTACTACACTACACTACTACACTACACTACTACACTACACTACTACACTACACTACTACACTACACTACCACTGGCACGTCTCGACATGCTCTTACCGTCCCTGGTTCTGGTATGGAACCTCACTAGCTCCAACTAGCTCGTCAGAACGGCTTTGGTAACCAGTTGGAACTTCACCTTAAGCTTTTTCTTTCCTAACGCTAACTTCTCGTTAAAGCGATGACACTTTGTCCGAAACCTTTGAGATGGTACTCTGGAGACAAGCTTGTCATAATTATTGCAAGACTGTAAGACTAGGACTGTGGTTGGCTATACTCCGCCAGAATCAATTCACCAAACAATTTGCTGAAGAGCGTTTTGGGGGATCTAGAAGGTTTTTAGTTATGTGCGCCAACAGCTCAGAGTCAACTGGAGAGGTCTTATCACCGCAGGGATGTCTGAGAATTGAGGTGGGCTTCAATTCGATGACTAGATGTGGAAGACTGAGGGTCACTTCTACTGCACTTACTACTGACTGTGATTATGTATCTATTGACTACCAGTGTGCTACCTACTACAACTACTGTCTACTGTATACTGTCTACTGACTATCTACTACTGACTACTATCTACTACTGACTACTATCTACTACTGACTACTATCTACTACTTACTACTATCTACTACTTACTACTATCTACTACTGTCTACTGACTACTATCTACTACTTACTACTATCTACTACTTACTACTATCTACTACTGTCTACTGACTACTATCTACTACTGACTACTATCTACTACTGTCTACTACTTACTACTATCTACTACTGTCTACTACCTACTACTGTCTACTACTGTCTACTGCCCACTATATCTCAATACACAACTGAACACTGCACCAAACCACCAGACATACACCCAACTGCCTCAACTAGATTAAAAGCCTGGCTGCCCAAGTACAGGAGAGCCACACCCGCCCGATTTGCTACCTGCACGCCTGACCAGGTTCCTGACCAGAGTTCCTGACCAGTCCCCAATAGTCAGCTAGATCAAACCAAGTCATACCAACGGTATTGATACGTCTGGGCTCTATGAGTGGTCGAGTCGATCTGGTGCCTTACAGTTCCTGGATACTTAGCATCGATAGTTAGAAGCCTACCTTCTGGAATGACCTGGACCAGCTTCTGTTAGACGCTAGTCGTGGGCCGTGGTTAGCAGCCAGCCTCGGGGCGCAGGTGCAGCGGAATAAGGTGTCACAGCTGCAGTTTCTTTCCCTGCCGATTCCAGGGCTCTACTTTGCAGCCAGCCGTTACGGGTCCAGGGCTCATAACCAATGAGGTGCACCCCATGAGCTGGCAGAGACTGGTTGTTGCACTCTAGCTGTGGATCAGTAGCATCATTCGCAAGCTTCCGGCTCTTGTTTCGGTGTTGCTGGTCAGCATCCCACATGATAGAAAGAGCGTGGTGGAGACGTAGATGAGTTTGTAGGGTGGCAGTAGAGCATGGTAATAAACATACGGTGAGTGTCTTTGCCACTATGACTACCAGCGTGACATAATAGTGCTACACATGGAGTAGTGATAGTGTAGAGTGGAGAGAGTAGAGAGTAGAGAGTAGAGTAGTAGAGTAGTAGAGTATTAGAGTATTAGAGTATATTATAGTGTAGTAGAGTAGTAGAATAGTAGAGTAGTAGAATAGTAGAGTAGTAGAGTAGTAGAGTATATTATAGTAGAGTAGAGTAGTAGAGTAGTAGAGTATTAGAGTATTAGAGTATACTATAGAGTAGTAGAGTAGTAGAATAGTAGAGTAGTAGAGTAGTAGAGTAGAGTAGTAGTAGAGTAGAGTAGTAGTAGAGTATTAGAGTATTAGAGTATATTATAGTGTAGTAGTGTAGAGTAGTAGAGTATATTATAGTGTAGTAGTGTAGAGTAGTAGTGTAGAGTAGTAGAGTAGTAGAGTATATTATAGTGTAGTAGTGTAGAGTAGTAGTGTAGAGTAGTAGAGTAGTAAAGTGGCAAGTAGAAAGCAGAAAATAGTACAGTATATTAAACTAAAGAATACTTTCATCGTGATCCTTGCCTTTCACTTCTTCTCGTCAATAGCTCACATCCACTTCTGAGTCTGTCCGATGATTCTTGCAAACACTTCCTTCCTGAGTCTGCAATAAGTACGTTTCTGTTTCTAGGCTCCAACTACTACATAAAGAGACAGGTACGCAGTATGGAGGTAAACTGGAGCTGGAACCTATTGGCTGATAGGTTGCAGAAATGTGGTAGTTTTTGTAGATACTTCGGCACTTTGACATTTGACTAGAGATGGTAATAGATTTAAAGCCCTACATGGACATGATGACTGGAGTAGTGCTTATTGCCGAGGCTATAGAAGGAACCAAGACACTGGCAAATAAGTAGTAGTAAATTAATGGTGATAGTAGTGTAATAGTGGTAGTAGTGTAATGAATAGTAATGAATAGTAATGAAAGTAATGAAAGTAATGAATAGTAATGAATAGTAATGAATAGTAATAATAGTAATGAATAGTAATAATAGTAATGAATAGTAATGAATAGTAATGAAAGTAATGAATAGTAATGAATAGTAATTGTTAGATACTTTTGTAACGTCTGGTGCCTATCAGGTGTGTTCCTTGATGGCTCGTCCCAAGCGGAGAGAGCTAGTTTATTGAACCAAATCATCAAGCGAAAGCATTCTATTAGCAAGCTTGTCAAGTTCATAATATGGGGCTCGATCAACGGGTGCTTCACTGCCATATGGTTTGACATCTTGACTCGTAGAGTGGAGTTCAAACCTGTCAAGACAAATCACAATTGTCAACACAAATCACAATTGTCAACACAAATCACAATTGTCAACACAAATCACAATTGTCAACACAAATCACAATTGTCTGTGTTATCACAACCCTACAGCCTCTGCAAGCATGAGGCGCTCCAGGTGTTCCCTGGTGACCAGTTCCTAATACCTCCCCGAAACCCCTTCTTGATATTCCAATTCAAGGGAATTCTTGGCATGAGCTTGGAACTCCAGTCAGTCTCTGACGTGCAGGGCTTGGCCGTGTAATGATCCATCCATAATTAAGCCGTTCCAACAAGTCTGCAGACTGCCATGCACAGAACAAGCTTCTTCAGCATAGAACCATTAAGACTCATTGGACCACCACCTAGCACATCCAGGCTACTGTGGCTACAGTAACACGGCAGCCAGTGCTGCAACAGCGGAGTGCATGGAGCGTGGTTATGAGCCCGCGGGCCAGCCATGACTCTTCGGCCCCGGCGCTTGCAACCAGGCCGGAGCCCAGCAAGCTGTAGTCAAACATTTGAATTGCTGTAGTGTGTAGTGCTGTAGTCAAACATTTGAATTGCTGTAGTGTGTAGTGTGTAGTGTGTAGTGTGTGCTGGTGTACTGGTGTACCGGCACAATATCTATTACTCCTCCCGCGACAGAGTCACTTTTCACCACTCTTTTCCCATGTCCAACGACAAGTACTCCACGCCGCTCTCCTCCCGCTACGCGCTGGAGGAAATGTCCCACATCTTCTCCCTAAGAAACCGCTTCTCCACCTGGAGAAAGTTGTGGTTGAACCTCGCCGTGGCCGAGAAAAAGGTCGGGCTTGCCGTCATCACCGACGAGGCCATTGACCAGATGCTGCAGCACTTGAACATCTCCGACGACGAGATCGCCGCCGCCGCCGCCGAGGAGGCCAAGGTGCGCCACGACGTCATGGCCCACGTGCACGTGTTTGGCCAAACGTGTCCCGCAGCCGCCGGCATCATCCACTTGGGCGCCACGTCGTGCTACGTCACCGACAACGCCGACTTGATCTTCTTGCGCGACGCCTACGACGTGTTGATCCCCAAGTTGGTCACGGTCATCGACCGCTTGCTGCAGTTCGCCTTGCAGTACAAGGACTTGCCGGTGTTGGGGTGGACGCACTTCCAGCCCGCGCAGTTGACCACCGTGGGCAAGAGAGCCACGTTGTGGATCCAGGAGTTGCTCTGGGACTTGCGCAACATGGTGCGTGCCCGCAACGACTTGGGCTTGCGTGGCGTCAAGGGCACCACCGGCACGCAGGGCTCGTTCCTCTCGCTCTTCCACGGCGACCACGACAAGGTGGAGGAGTTGGACCGCACCGTGGTGCAGTTGCTTGGCTTTGACCACGTGTACCCCGTGACGGGCCAGACCTACTCGCGCAAGATTGACATCGACGTGTTGAGTCCGTTGGCGTCGTTGGGTGCGTCTACGCACAAGTTCGCCACGGACATCCGGTTGTTGGCCAACTTGAAGGAGATCGAGGAGCCGTTCGAGAAGTCGCAGATCGGCTCCAGCGCCATGGCCTACAAGCGGAACCCCATGCGCTGCGAGCGTGTGTGCTCGCTCTCCAGGCACTTGGGCGGGCTCTTGAACGACGCCATCCAGACCGCGTCGGTGCAGTGGTTCGAGCGCACGTTGGACGACTCGGCCATCCGCCGCATCTCGCTCCCCTCGGCGTTCTTGACCGCGGACATCTTGTTGTCGACGTTGATCAATATCACGTCTGGCTTGGTGGTGTACCCCAAGGTGATCGAGCGCCGCATCATGGCCGAGTTGCCGTTCATGGCCACGGAGAACATCATCATGGCCATGGTGGAGAAGGGCGCCTCCAGACAGGAGTGCCACGAGGAGATCCGCGTGCTCTCGCACCAGGCGTCTGCCGTGGTCAAGCAGGAGGGCGGCGACAACGACTTGATCGAGCGGGTCAGAAACACCGAGTACTTCAAGCCCATCTGGGGCGAGTTGGACTCGTTGTTGGACCCATCCACGTTCGTGGGCAGGGCGCCGCAGCAGACCGAGAAGTTTGTCAACAACGACGTGAAGAAAGCCTTGGAGCCTTTCCAGCACTTGGTGTCCACGGAAAACGTGTCGTTGAACGTGTGAGCTACTCTATGAATGGATTTATATAATACACACTTTAGCAACCGAGGGCCAGGCCCTTTAAATACAAACAACCTTCTGTAGGCCACAGGCCCACAGCAACAGCACCAGTACGAGGCCCACCTGGACCCATGTACTGGCCCAGGGACTAGCCGCGTGAAACAGCGCTAGCCCCGTGAAACAGCGTCAGTTATCAGTGTCAGTGCAGTCTGCACCGGCACCAGCACCGACAGTCCTTCCCGGCTCACGGCGCCTTGTCCCCCACGCTGAAGCCCAGGCTCGTGGAGCCCGACGAACCCGCCCTGGAGAAGAGCGAGGACCGCGAGTTCAGACTCGACCCACTGCTGTAGCCCTCCAGGTCACCGTACAGTGGCGTCCGGTACATGCACAGCAGGAGGTTTTCGGTGATGTGGTTGGGCACGTGAGTCCCTAGCAGAGGGTCATCGCCCGGATGCAGGCGCACGTAGCGGTCGCTCTCCTGGATGAGGTGCAGCACGTGCCGCAACACCGGCATGGGGTCGAACGTGGTGTAGAGCATGCGGTCGGGCTCGGAGTTGACGTCCACCACGCCGTTGATCAAGTCGCGCTCCAAGATTCGCAGGTCCACGTAGAGCGACATGGACTCGGCGTGCGGCACAAAGTAGAGCTTCATGTCCACCTTGTAACGCGGCCGTGCCACCACCTTCTTGAGGAACAAGTTGCTGGGCAGCGTGTGTGGCCGCCCCAACGACGTGACCATGTCCTCGATGTACTCGCCGTCGTCGATGAGGCTGGGGTCGCCGGGGTGCGCGGTTTCCAACTTTACCAACACTGACGGCTCCAGGTTGGTGGATGCGGATTTGGTCACACGCACTAGCGAGTACTGATGGATCTTGAACACCGATGATACCGCGGTGTCGAGGCAGTTGAAGGTGCCCACGAGGTCATGCGGCTGGATGCCGTGGATGTCCTGGTCATAGCGGAGCAGCTTGAGCACCTTGGACGGCACGCCGGCCAAGTCCACGAGGTTGTTGTCAATGAGCCGGATCACACGCGTGTCGAGCTTGCCTGTTTTGAGGACTGTCGGTAGGTAGCGGAGCAAGCTGGACGAACTCGGCGACCAGAAGCTGTGCTCCTGCATCGTAGGTGGAGCGAGGCTGTCCAGGTCCAAAGGCTCGTACACTGATGCGTTGGCGCTCGCTCGGCCGTAGCGGTAGGGGCTGTGTTCATGGTCGCCCAGGAGGTTCGTGCCCGCCAAGCTTCCTGGGATGTGTTCTTCAGGGGCGCCTGACGTGGGACCATTCAGATGCTCACCGAACCATTTTTCCGGGTCTGCGGGAGCGTGTCTTTCGAAAGTTCTGCCATGTATCTGGCCATTATCAGATGCTCTGCGCGAGACACGTCCCCTTCCAGAAAAGCCTTCGGCCGTCCCCCTCTCGCCCCGTTTTCTGAGGATGTACGCCGCATGCAGTCCGCGGACACTGTGGAGCTCGCTGCAGAGATTGTGCGTTTTCAACAACGCAGACAGGTTGTCAAACTCCAAGCTGAAAAGCTCCTGGCTTCGTGTCGTGGCCGGCGTGAGTTGCCGGAAGATCTCGTAGATGGAGGGACACAGCACGAGTCGCACACGAAGCCCCGCCTCCAAGAACTTGCGGTGGAGCTTCAGCCCAAATGTGTCAGGGTTGGTGGCGCGCTTGGCCGAACTCTTGCGTCGCAACGCAATGTCTATTAGACGAACGTTCTTGAGCGCATGTGGGTGGATACGCGAGCGGTGGAGCTTGGTGACCCGCCGGCCCGACGTGTTGATGTTGAGCGCAGGCTCGGTCTCCACTTTGGACGCCAACTTGGCGGAGCCTTCGGGCGCGCGGGCGGTGTCTGCGGTCGTGTTCCCGAAAACGGGCGAGGTTGCTGCATTCAGCAGGTGCAACGACTCTGCCGCCTCGCCCGGGATGGTGTCAGAGTTCGGGGTCGCCTCTGCCGCCCCGCCCAGGATGGTGTCAGAGTTCGGGGTCGCCTCTGCCGCCCCGCCCAGGATGGTGTCAGAGTTCGGGGTCGCCTCTGCCAGCATCGAGTCCGGAGTCAGGTTGTCATAGTTCAGGCTGACTTCCGAGTTCAGTGATTCTCCGGTCAGAACGATTTCAGGCGGCACCGGGGCCGACGCCCGGGGCGACTCCGAGCGGGACTGGTTCAAAAGCTCGTGGATTCCAAGCATGTTCTTGGAGTGTTGGGCGTCGAGCGCTTAACCTGGAACAGGTTACAAAAGCAAAGGTCAGGGGCTGCTGCTTCTAACAGATTGGAGGGGCGTTCTCAGGGCAGGGGTAAGACAATCAAGCGGTTTAACAAGAGGGCCAGGGTGTCGGCAAACGGGTCAAGCGCCCATGCAACAGCAGCGGAGAGAAAATAGAGGGTGTTTTGAGTCGAACTAAGCCAAGTTGTCGGAAACGAATTGGGCCTTGTGGATGACGAATTGCTTCTAGAAGAACGGGACTGAGAATAGAAGAGGCTCGAAAATACGCATCCTGGCAGTTGCTTTAAAAAATACGCACCGGTGGAGCTGATAGCCTGCCCATGCAAAGCTCATGAGGAATGCATGGTTAATGAAGAAAATAGGCGTGCCCGCAGACGGGGGTGTCTTGGCTGCAGGGCGGCTGCAGACTACGCGCGAGAGAAGCACACTTGTATGTCCTCAAAATGGGACGGGGACGGGAATTCTGCAACCAGAGGTTTTCGCTTCCAAAGTTTGGGCGTCGTTTATGGGTTTGCGGCCACGGAAAGCCTACTAAGGCGCTCGTTTTATTTTTTTCGGGTTTCTGGCGCAGCTAGTGCCCTCGTCGGCCCATTTTTTGCAGTTGCTAGCGCTCATGTACGGCCCGTGATGCGCCGCTAGTGTGCACACTTTCAGGAGAATTGTCTCATCTTTTTTTTTTTCCCACTGTCATGCTCGCTCTAGCAAGTGGGACTCCGTGCACCCGTGCACCCACAACGCACTGGCGGCCGCGCGTCGGTACCTATCCTGCATGCGGCCGGCCCCTGGCCCCGCATTTCGCTACGCCGGTTTCCCTGCTGATTCTCAGAAACAAAATTTACTAATTTTTGCATACTTTGCACGAATGTGGCCATTCGAGTTCGGGGCGGGCCCCGCTTTCCGCCCGTTTTTTGCGTGGCTGGCTCGTCGCCCTGGCTGCCCGCGACTGCGACTGCGACCCCGGCCCCGGGCCTTGTGTCCCTTCCGCACACCCAGACACCAGGAATCAGCCCACCGCCGGACGGCCCGCCGGCCCCGCCAACTGCTGCTGCTTCAGCGCGGGGACGTGACACCGTCACCCGGCAGCCCAGCAGCAGCAGCAGTTGGCGGCAGCCCAGCAACCAGGCGGGTGCTGCACCGTCTAGCTCCGACGGCATGTAGCATAATGGCGGCCTGCATACAGGCCCCTCGCCACTAGTTCCGCCTCTTGCTCGCTTCCCACCACCCAAGAATGACGTGCAGCTAGTCGAGGGCTGGCTGGGAGCCCCTTTCTGGTGCAACGTTGCGATGAGAAGAGTCCGGGTCAGGCCCTCGGACTTGGAGGCTGCGGCCGGAGCAGCCAGCCAACACCGCCGAACTGCACAGGATACGGCAGCCCAAGCGGGCTCCCGCGGGCGGCCGGGCGAATGGTGCCGTCGAGACCCTTGCACGAGCAGCCGGGCATCCCAGCGCAGGCGTCGGAGGCCTGGAGTAGCGAGGTGTACGAGTGCGGCTGACGTGGACCAGTTCCGGGCGCCGGTCCGGCCTCTCCGCGCACCGTGGTTCGCGCCGGTCCACTGCGGCCAGGTTGTTCCGGGTTTGCACCCATTTCGTCAAGACCACGCTCCAAAGAGCGTCCAGATCAAACACCGGGCAGTCTGCAGCACGGAGAGACTGTGGACAGACGACAGTGGGTCGTCACATGAGATGGACGATGCGAAGAATGGGCATGCTCGCATGACCCAGGGTCACGAAGCACCATTGAGACGGAATAGCCGGTCCTCCACCAGCCGGTCACGATACGCTAACCAAGTACAGTCCGAGCCACGCAGAGTGCACGGGACAAGGTGGTGAACGCAAGGTAGCTATATGCGAGAACAAGGCTGCGAGAAGATTTAGCGAGCGGCAAGCGAGGGCGGGTCTAGGCACATTTAAGGTGGTGTGCACGCTAAGGGTGAATAGATGGAGAGTGGGGGAGCGGGAGTACGAGACGGAGTACGAGACGGAGTACGAGACGGAGTACGAGACGGAGTACGAGACGGAGTACGAGACGGAGTACGAGAGTGGGGGTGGGGGAGTGGGAGTACGAGCACGAGAGTGCACTGAACTGGCATCTGACTAAACGGTGAGTGCAATGTCTTGCACGGTCTCACCGTCATCTACCCATGACTCCACTCTATTCATGCTGTTTATTGTCTGTTTATTGTTTACCAACTACAATGTCTGTTGCATTATCTTGAGCAGATGGCAAACAGACTAGGTGGACGTCGCTGTGAGTTGCAGTACCGGCGTTAGGTCAAGTTGTGAAGAGCGCCGGTAGTACCCCGAGTGTTCTGGAGTTGTGCAACCTCGGGCAGTTTTCGGGCAGCTGTCATTAGGCAGACTGGAGGGCTTGTCTTCAGGTGAGTTATTTCATCTCAGGAAGCACACAGCCAGTGTCAGACAATTCAGTGTCAATTCAGTGTCAGTCAATCCAGCGTCAATTCAGTGTCAATTCAGTGTCAATTCAGTGTCAATTCAGCGTCAATTCAGTGTCAATTAGCGTCGATTCAGTGTCAATTAGCGTCGATTCAGTGTCAGTCAGCGTCAAGTCAGCGTCAACTACCAAGCTTGCTCTTGGTGTAGCGTGATGTCCTAGCAGACAGAATTACACTAGAGTAGTGACAGCTTTCGGCAATGAGCGAGAGACTGGCGCGAGGGCGAGACTGCCAGTGAGCTAACGTACATGTGTAGATAGTGTTAGTTGGACTGACAGTGAGCCTGTAGCTCATGGATGGTGGGTGCAGTATGCACTGTAGTGTTTACACTGTATACTGACCGTAGTGTAGTCTGTATACTGACCGTAGTGTAGTCTTATACTGACCGTAGTGTAGTCTGTACAACTGTAGTGCTGACTACCGTGTTGTAGTACTGACTACCGTGTTGTAGTACTGACTACTGTGACTTCTGTAGTACTGACTACTGTCTACTGTAACTGTAGTATCTTCAGTATAGTATTAGACAGCACTGTACACTCACCTGTACTCACAGCTGTAGACTGTACACATCCACCTATTAATTATCACCTTCCAGTGGCCTGTTGATTCTGCCAAGACCGCACCGGAGTTAGGAGACTGATAGCTGACGCACTCCGAAGATAATAGCCTGACCCGTCCCTAGGTCATCAATGAGACTCACCAATACGCACTAGACGAGTCTCAGTATCGCAGGTAGCTGTATTGTTGTTCTGTGTGCACTGCTTGGTAGCACTGTCTTGCACTGTCTTGCACTGTCTTGCACTGTCTTGCACTGTACTGGAGTGCAATACCACGTCAGTGGTACTGTACCGTATCACTTCTGTGAGTTTGTTGATTGTACTAAGTTACCCCTATGCGTTTTACAGATACGCTTGCATTAAGTAAAGCGATTGTCTTTTCGTAAACCGGAGATAGACACTTGGATGCTTCCCAAAAGTTGGCTCTTTGAGGCGGCGTGATTTCGTCCTTGGTGACGCCAGCGTTCTGGGTACAACTTGATAAGTCGGTGATAGGGTAGATTGTGATGTGGCTATGGATGGTGATACCTTACCAGACTGACCATAGACATTGGTGCTTAGGTTGGGTGTGTAGTAGTGTAGTAGTGTAGTAGTGTAGTAGTGTAGTAGTGTAATAGTGTAGTAGTGTAGTAGTGTAGTAGTGTAGTAGTGTAGTAGTGTAATAGTAGTGTAGTACTGTAGTATTACTGTAGTAGTACTGTAGTACTGTAGTAGTACTGTAGTACTGTATTATTACTGTAGTACTGTAGTAGTACTGTAGTACTGTAGTATTACTGTAGTAGTAGGGTAGTACTGTAGTATTTCTGTAGTAGTACTGTAGTACTGTAGTGTAGTAGTAGTACTGTAGTACTATAGGATTCCTATCAGTGTGGTACTGAGTACTATAGGATTCTATCAGTGTGGTACTGAGTACTATAGGATTCTATCAGTGTGGTACTGAGTACTATATCGTAGACTCCTCTCACCCATTACAGCAATTGGCAAGCTGGGTAGTACTCCTTGCATAGCATCGGCTACGGAAGTCACTGGTGACCATCTGCGTCAACCTCCTCAGCTGTAACAATCTAGTCGCCTCGGGCTAATATGGTTCAGCAAGCGCAGCCTCTTGGGCGGCTCCGGTAGGTGAATGGTGGGACACTGGGATGGCGGTAGAGTGCACATCACTACCATACTAAGAGTATCAGTCTGGTGGCATAGACACTAGAGTTGATTAGACTCACTTTTCAAGACACAGATATACTAGGTACAGATATTAGGTACGGGCCATCGTGGTAACTGACGGGCTGTGCAGTGCATTCGCAGTGTTTAGCGTGGAGAGGTTTCTGTTACATAGATGACCAGCTGGTGAGAAACGCGAACGAGTCTACACATCTCTACACTTGATTACTCTTCTCTACTCTATTTAGTTATGAGTTATTAGTTATTAGTTATTAGTTATTAGTTATTAGTTATTAGTTATTAGTTATTAGTTATTAGTTATTAGTTATTAGTTATTAGTTATTCGTTATTAGTTATTAGTTATTAGTTATTAGTTATTAGTTATTAGTTATTAGTTATTAGTTATTAGTTATTGTTAGACCCATCGTGAGTAGTGCACTACCCACACGGATGTTACCCTACACTGGTCGATCAGAACGACCTGCCTTCCTCTATGCCGGATTAGTCTATATAAGGAGTGATTGTTCCTCCTTGAGGACTCATCGACGAATAAACATACTAAACACACACTAACAGAAGTACTGGACGTAACCAGAATCTAACATTTAGTTATTTAGTTATTTAGTTATTTAGTTATTTAGTTATTTAGTTATTTAGTTATTTAGTTATTTAGTTATTTACTCATTTACTCATTTACTCATTTACTCATTTACTCATTTACTCATTTACTCATTTACTCATTTACTCCACTCCCCTCTACTCTACCCACTCTACTCTTACTTTACCCTCTTTTACTTTTACTCTTACTCTGCTTCACTCTTACTCTACTCTTAATCTGTACTCTGTACTCTGTACTCTGTACTCTGTACTCTGTACTCTGTACTCTGTACTCTGTACTCTGTACTCTGTATTCTGTACTCTGCACTCTGTATTACTCTACTCTCTATCTCTCTACTCTCTATCTCTCTACTCTCTACTCTACTCTACTCTAGTCGCTTCCTCATGCCAGCCTGGTACGGTGCATGTTTGACGGTCTCCTGGAATCATCCATAGTGGTTTGTTCAAAAGTTTGCATCTCTGTCCAACGTAGCCGGCTCAAACTCCTTGCGGACGGCTGGACCGTCTAACCTGTCCATGACAGCTTCCAAGCACACACGTGATGGAGCACGTGTACCGTTAGACAGGCCTAGCCACAGGGATACCGACGTGATGCGGTTCTGAGAGCTTCACGACCACCGGGTGTGTAGTGGGGTGTAGTGTGGGTAGTACTGTGTATGTGGTGTGGGTACTACTGTATGTGGTGTGGGTACTACTGTATGTGGTGTGGGTACTACTGTATGTGGTGTGGGTACTACTGTATGTGGTGTGGGTACTACTGTGTATGCAGTGACCAGTGTCATATCTATAACTACTTAACTACTTACTCCTCATCAATCTCCTAGATGACGGTGTTAGTCAAGCATTCATCGTCTCCACTGCAACGGCTCATCTATATTCATAGTCGTCAATGCGTCGGTCATGTGGACATGGCTGTTGCGGCTCACGCCATTAGCTCCGTGTCCTGCTGCTGCCGGTCATATGATCCTTAGCTGCAACTTATTTAGACCGCTCCGAACGCCTGAAGCGGCGTGTCCCTAAAAGTTGGAGCCCTGGTTGATGTTTCTGTCCCGCACACCCAACTCTCCGCTGAAAAAGTTATCCTCTCCGCCCTTCTCGTTCTTTCTCCAGAACGTCCAGCCACTCTCCTGCCCCCGCGACCCTCTGCGCTTGAGGATGAACACTAGTGCAGTGAGACCCACGAGAACGGCTCCTCCCACGCCCACCACCACGCCCACCACGATCTTGTTGGTGTTGCTCAACCCGTTGCTTGCGCTGGGGGGGTTCCGCGAAGTGGACGACGATGGCGTGGAGCTCGCCTGTGACACCATGGAGGTTTGCGTCACCACAACCGTGCGCCCGTTCTCTTGCGAGGTGAACACCATGGTGGTTTGGCTCCCCGAAACGGCCGACTCCGAGGAACTGGTGGTGTCGTCCGAAGTCAGTGCGGCCTGGCTGGTGGTAGCAGCCGACTCCTGTGTGGATGTGGATGTTTCGGCCTCCGACTGCGATGTGTCAGTCTGTGGGTCGGAGCTCGAGACCGCCTGTTGCGCCGCACTGCTTGTCTGCGGAGTACTGCTGGCCACGGCCGCTGCAGGGGTGCTGGAATCGGATGTGGTGGTGTCTGCAGCAGAGTCGGTGACGGTGACCTGGTTTACGCTGGTGACCACCAGGCTTTGAGCGTTGTTCTGCACTGACGATGAGGTCTGGGCCTCTGATGAGCTCAGCGAGGCTGCGGCCTGCGACGTGTCGCCAGCATCGGAGGCTGTCACGAAAACGGAAGAAAAGACCGTGGCCCGGGCCTCCAAATGCACCGCTGAAAACGGCACCTCGGTGGAGTAAGGCCCTTCATGTAAGTGGCGCCGGGTCAACGTGTGTTTTGGCACGTAGAGAAAGTAGAGGCCAAGGGCGGCCATCAACAACGCTATGAATGAGCTTCTGTTGAGCATTTGGATGTGGTCTTGTAGTGGTCGCTTGTTCTTGTAGCGTGATGTGAGATGTTGTCGATTTGATCTGGTCAGTTTCAAGCGTGAATGTCAACTTCCCGTTGGATTTCAATCGCTCTTGCAAGGTCTGTTTTCCAGTGGCGATTCAAGCGAGTGTTTCTCGATCCACGAGACCGGCCTGGTAGCGAATGTGGGTAGTAGAGAGGCTGTGTAGACCCTTTTCGCGTGCTTCGTCTACGCTCCAGTGCGAGGCGAGGGCGCGGTCCTGCACAGGGGCGCAGACGCGCTGCGTAAGGAGGGCTGGAATCTGACAATGCCAGGCGAGCGCCCGCCAGGGCCAGCCCCGCTGTGTGCAGGCCCGCCGGTAGTCACGCAACACGCTTTGCTTCGAGGCGGAGCCGAGCGAACCCCGGTAGAGTGTGAGCTTTGGAGTTGCAGCTCCGCAGACTCGGAGTTGCGGCTCCGCAGATTCGGAGTTGCGGCTCCGCAGATTCGGACTCGCGGCTCCGCAGATTCGGAGTCCCAGGCAAAGCGACGGCGACCGCGTGATCGCCGAGTACCACGCCATCACATCGCTACGCTGCACACCGCAGATCGCTGCGCATCGGGCTGGATCATGTGATCCCCTGGCTGCACGCTGATTGGCCAGCCCGAGCTGAGCTGCCCTGCCTGCATGCCTTGAGTGTCGCATCGGTGTTTGATATGTGTTGGGGTGTTTGGTCGGAGTGTTTGATGTTTCGGACTGCATCCTGCCGCGGGCTCTGAAACCTGATACTGCCCATGTATTCGCTTGACACCTGGCGATTCTGTGGTGCACCGGTCTGGATCCACCTCTACATCACCTTCATAGTCTCTCACCCATTGCCCCATTGTCTTGTTTTTTTTTGTTGCTTCATTTCTGGTGTACTGGTGTTCGTTGTATGGCGCTGGTGTGGCTACTGGCGCAGTGCGCGAGGCACGCCACGTGAGGCCGGTTCGAGGACAATCAGGGGCTTTGCTGCCACTTGCAACACGCCTCATTTCAGCCACTGGAGGGTCTAGCCGGGAGGGCTATCCTGGAGGGTGTTTCAGTTCCAGATTGATGATTCCTAATCGGGCAGCTCCTGCACGTGTTACACCCTCTAGTGTTTCATAGTCTGGCGGGTACCAGGGTTTTTGCCGCCTTGTCTGCCGTTTACGGCTGCTTCTGATCTTGAACGCTGACTGATGCCGTCAAGCACTCTGTTTCAGATTAAAGAATCTGTACATCTGTGCATCTGCTATAGTTGCATCTGCTATAGTTGCATCTGCTATAGTTGCATCTGTTAATCTGTTGCATCTGTTAATCTGTTGCAAAGTGCAATCTGTTTTGCTCCGATCTGTTGCATGTGCAGTCTGTTGCATGTGCAGTCTGTTTACTCCCATCTGTCAGCCTGCTGCTCAAGCCTCCATCTTACCTGCTTCACTCCTGACCTCAAAAAGCGGTCTCGCAGCCGGAAATTGCTCGCTCAGAACTCATTATTAGTGTCCTGCAGGGCGTCTCAGTCCGTTTATGTGCAGGCCTTATCTTTGACGTCCTTGCACATAAAACTGGCACAGAGGGATTTTCGCAAGACCTAGGACTCAAGCTGCTCCAAAACTAGACGGAATTTCAAGTTCCAAATCTGGAGACTACACATTCCCTCCCGCGTTCCAAGACTGCCCTTTTTGAACCAGTTTTCACCATTCCTGCCTGAAATGACTTCCTACCGTGAGCAGATGAGAGACTTCCCCGTGAAGCAGATGGTGGTGATTTCGCTCATCAGGTTCTCCGAGCCTCTCGCTTTCACCTCACTCTTTCCATACCTTTACTTCATGATCCGGGACTTCCAGATTGCGCCCACCGAGCAGGAAATTTCCAAGTACTCCGGGTATTTGGCTTCTTCGTTTGCGTTTTTCCAGTTTTTGTTTGCGCTTCAGTGGGGCAAGTTGCTGAACCGGATCGGGAGAAAGCCCATTCTTCTTTTTGGCCTTTTGGGCTCGTCCTTGTCGCTCATTTTGTTTGGTTTCAGCACCAACTACTACTTGGCCTTGGCGTCACGGTGCTTGGCCGGCGCGTTGAACGGGAATATCGCTGTGTTGCGGACCGTGGTTGGCGAAATTTGTGTGGAGCGAAGGCACCAGGCCATCGGCTTCAGCACGTTGCCCTTGCTATTCAACGTGGGCTCCATCATCGGGCCCTTGATCGGCGGCTCGCGGCTCTTCACCAACCCCAAAGAGGAAAGTCCGTACCACAAAGCAATCGGGGGCGTTGCTCTGCTGCAGGGCTTTTCCAGCGCTTACTTCCAGTTCCGGGATAGCCATCCATATGCACTCTCGAATATAGTGGTGTCGGTGTTTCTCTGCACGAGCATGGTGATTGGGTTTCTATTCTTGGAGGAAACAAATGATGACTTCCGGGAGAGAAGAGACGTTGGGATTGAGCTTGGCGATGCCTTGAGCCATGCCATTTTTGGCGGCGAGAGGCGCGTCCGGCCCTGGAACAGGAACAACGATCTCATCGACCCCGAAACCGCTCCTCTTCTCGCCGCAGCTGGCGAGTTGCCGCTCCAAATTGCAAGATCAGCGGAAGCAGACGCTTCCAATATGAGGGAATACGACCCCAACTACACCAGTTCCGAGGGCACTCTGACAGCCACCAGCTCAGCCGCCTCATTGAAGTCTCAGACAATGCCGGAAGATGTGGAAGTCCCAGCGCAAGAGCCGCCGATGCTCACGCCCCAAGTGATCACTGTGATTGCTTCGAACTGCATAATATCCTTGCACAACATTGCCTACAATGAGTTCCTCCCCGTGTTCTTGGCGGCCCGTTTCCAGAAAGAGAATCTACAGTTCCCTTTCAAAATCGCTGGGGGTTTTGGCTTGGACACCTCTTACATCGGCACGCTCTTCTCGTCGACGGGCATCATGGGAATGCTCATTATTCTTTTCATCTTCCCGGTTTTAGACCGAAACTTGGGCACGTTGAACGGGTTCCGGCTCTCGTTGGTGTTTTTTCCCATTGTGTACTCGTGTGTTCCTCTCACGATCTTTACCCTCCACAAATACAACCTGGTGTTCCCTACTTGGGTGACGCCAGCCTTGCTCTACGCTATGACCTCGATGAAATCGCTCGCGTCGGCCACGGGAATGCCGCAGGTGATGGTGCTTAATCATCGGGCTGCAGCGAAAAAGCACCGGGCATATGTCAACTCGCTCACAATGAGCATGTTGGCACTCTCACGGAGCGTGGGGCCCATTATATTCGGATACTTGATGTCGCTCGGCGACCGGCACAGCCGGGCATGGTTGTCGTGGTGGAGCATGGCGGCGTTGGCGACATTTGGGCTTTTGCAGTCGTTCACCATGCAGGACCACGAAGACTGATGGCCTCCGTTGCCTGCAGGATCCGGCCAAAACTGTGGCCGTCTGCAATCTGACAACTGTGGCGCGATATTCGCAAACCCCGCGTAATATGCGCATTGACGCGGGCCCGATGTACTTGACATTTCAGGCACACAGTCTAAATGGACTATGTACAGGCCGGCCTGTGTCGCACTCCATGGCTGACTCATGAGCGCTTAAGACCCGGCATCACAAGACTTCTTGGAACAGAGGATTGAAGCGTCGCTGACACATCGGAAGCTGCGAGAAAATTGGATAGCGCCGAAACTGCAGATTACTGAAATTGCAGAGTACTGAAACTGCAGAGTACTGAAAGTGCAGTATTGGAACCGCTGAATCTTGAATCGCCGCAAATCACTTGTGATATCTTTCCCCTATATTTTCTGATCTGAAGCAGCCAATCCACTACAGAGCCGCATTCCCATATCAACGGTTACAATCAATCAAAATGGGGATTCGTGAGCAAATGAGGGGTTTCCCCGTGTGGCAAATGTCCGTGGTGTGTATGATTCGGTTCTCCGAGCCCATTACCTTCACGTCGCTTTTTCCCTATGTCTACTTCATGATCCGAGATTTCCACATCACCAACGACCCGACACAAATCCCTAAGTATACAGGCATACTCGCCGCGTCGTTCGCCTTGTCCCAGTTTTTCTGCTGCATCCACTGGGGCCGGCTCAGCGACCAGGTGGGACGCAAGCCGGTGCTCATAACCGGTCTCTTAGGGTCGGCGGTGTGTCTCTTGGTGTTTGGCTTCGCGCAGAACTTCTACATGGCGTTGGCCGCCCGGACCATGGCGGGAGCTTTGAACGGAAACGTGGCCGTGATGCAGACCGTGGTAGGCGAGATTGTGCAGGAAAGAAAGCACCAGTCTTTGGCGTTTGCTGCGCTCCCGTTGTTTTGGAACGTGGGGTGTGTTGTGGGGCCATTGATTGGAGGATCTGCGTACTTGACGCGGCCCAAGCAGGACCCGCTGGATCCGCAGGGACTCTTGGGTTCTTTGGCATTGGAGGCAGCTGGTAATAAAGCATTGGAAGTTTTGGGTCTTCATTCGTTCCATGAGCGCTTCATCAGTCGCTTCCCATACGCCTTGTCCAACATCGTGGTGTGTTGCTTTTTGTTGAATAGCGCCGTTGTGGCGTTTCTTTTCTTGGAGGAAACTGAGCCTCGGGCTCGAAGAAAGCGGGACATTGGCTTGGTTTTAGGAGACCGCCTTCGAAGCGTCTTGGGTTACAAGATTCCGCCGCGGCCATGGGCGTATCTGGGGTGCAAGAACTTGTTGGGGCAGAGTCAACAGGAATACGGAGCCAGAGACCCGAGCGGAAGTGGAACAGAAAACGAAAGGCTTGGAAGTGAGGAAAGGCGTGGAAGTGAGGAAACGCGGGGCTCTGAAGATGAGAATACTGTGGAGGGTTATCGAGGCGGTCAGCCTGTGGGAGCGTTTGGTGGCAGGGGCGTGGACGAGACTGCTGTTGACGATGACGATGACGATGACACGAACTCGTTCCTTGAACATGTTCTTCCAAAGAAGCTGTCGAGAAACGCCCTCCGGAGGTACTCTGCGCTCTCGCTCCAGCCAACCATCATGTCCGAGAGAGAAGACACCAAGAACTTCATGCAGGCCATCTGCAACCGAGACATCTTCACCAACACCGTGATTGGGACCATGGTGGTGTACTTTGCCATAGCGTTCCATGCGCTCATCCACACCGAGTTCATCACGGTGTACCTTGCAGGGGACTACCAGGCCGAGAGCCTCCAGTTCCCATGGCACATCAAGGGCGGCATGGGGTGGAGCTCGCAAGACATTGGCACCATGCTCTCGACCGTGGGGCTCGTGGGGTGCTTTCTGGTGATTGTGATTTTCCCGTTTCTCGACCGCCACATGGGCACGCTCAACGGGTTCCGGCTCGCATCGTGTCTTTTCCCCGTCGCCTACACCGTTCTCCCATACATCATCTTCACCACGCCTGGCTACAACAGCAGATTTCCCGACTGGTTTTCGCGGCGGTTCGTGTACTTCAACACGATGCTAGCCACGTTTGGCAATGCCATTGCGTTTCCGCAGATTTCGGTGTTGGTGTTTCGGGCCACCAAGCCGCGGCACCGGGCTTTCGTGAACGCTACGTGCATGAGTGCCAACTCGTTGGCGAGGTTCATAGCGCCGATCACGTGGGGCGGGTTGACGTCGTTCTTTGACAAGCGGAGCGTGACGCAGGTGCCATGGCTCATTTTGGCGGCCATAGCGTTAGTTTCGTTGGTGTTGGCGTTTTTTATTGAGGAGCATGAGGAGGAGGCCGAGACGTTGGCCTGAGGAATTAGCCTTGACAGATTGCGGCGGTGTTCTGAAGCTACGAGGCAGGCAGGTAGCCAGCCACTGGTGGAGGCATAAATGCGTTCCAGTTGAACAGGAATTACAAGCAGTTCCAAGCAGTTGAACAGGAATTATAAGCAGTTCCAAGCAGTTGAAGCAGGAATTATAAGCAGTTCCAAGCAGTTGAAGCAGGAATTACAAGCAGTTCCAAGCAGTTGAACAGGAATTATAAGCAGTTCCAAGCAGTTGAAGCAGGAATTATAAGCAGTTCCAAGCAGTTGAAGCAGGAATTACAAGCAGTTCCAAGCAGTTGAACAGGAATTATAAGCAGTTCCAAGCAGTTGAACAGGAATTACAAGCAGTTCGAAGCAGTTGAACAGGAATTATAAGCAGTTCCAAGCAGTTGAAGCAGGAATTATAAGCAGTTCCAAGCAGTTGAACAGGAATTATAAGCAGTTCCAAGCAGTTGAAGCAGGAATTATAAGCAGTTCCAAGCAGTTGAAGCAGGAATTATAAGCAGTTCCAAGCAGTTGAACAGGAATTATAAGCAGTTCCAAGCAGTTGAAGCAGGAATTATAAGCAGTTCCAAGCAGTTGAAGCAGGAATTGTAAGCATGCATGTATTGGATACAGAAAATCCAAGATACAGTCAAGGTGGTGATGTTGGCTTGCAGATGGTTGATGCTGGTGAAGGCCTGTTCCAATTGGGAGGAGCCAGGCGGCATTATAGAGGGCAGAGCAGCAGTCTGAAAGTGCTGTCTGGTTTTGCACCAGTCAGGCGCTAGAGTGAGAGTACATGGTAATACAGAGTTAGAGTTTTGACTGGTCTTGACTGGTCTTGACTGGTCTTGACTGGTCTTGACTGGTCTGAACAGGTACTGAGAGTATAACATCCCACAAGCCCTCTAGCACTGCAATCTAGCACCGCAACTCTAGCACTGCAACTCTAGCACTGCAATCTAGCACTGCAATCTAGCACTGCAATCTAGCACTAAAATCTAGCACTAAAATCTTGCACCAATTCTGACTGCCCTCCTCACCCTCATGCCCTACTCTACACTTAGATCTGATTCCCGTATTATTAATTATAAATTCCGTCTTGAGTAAAAAAAGTTAGATAATGATGTGCCATGCTGGACACCGGCCCGCACGGCCAAATCCCCTTTTGGCCATGCTGCCCGCTGCCCGGCAGAGGTATCCGGCTAGAGCCCAAAGCTTAGTATCTTTGGTTGGACTTCTTGGCCTTGATTCTCTTCTGGATCTGGATGGCAACGACGGCACAGAAGGCCAAGAAGATCAACACAAAGACAAGAATAACACCTGGAGGAAGCATGGTAAAAGAGGCGGTCTGGAAAAGAGTAGCGAAAAAAATTCGAGGGGGGGGGCCACTTTTTATGAGGGCGGGTGCGACATTTTGCGGACGACTTTTCTGGATTCTGAATGTTGACGTCCCGATTGGGCAACACAACACCGAAACAACGCACGTCGCGTGCAGGCGCGCGATTTGAGCCGAGCATTCCCGAGGGCAGCTGGACATGGGATAGGACATTGCTTAGGGATGCACGGGTGCACTAGTTTCTGGCGGGACTTTTCTGCGGGACTTTTCTGCGGGACTTTTCTGCGGGACTTTTCTGCGGGACTTTCCTGCGGGACTTCTGCGTGGGTGGTGGTTCTGTTTGGTCTTTTCCTGCTGCCCTTCCCTTTCTTCTTGGTGCCTGCCTTTTTCTTCCGCCTATTCCTTTTGCAATTGCCCCCTCCGCAATTCCGAAGAGGGCAATTGCCGGCCGTCCCACACCGTGTCCTATCCTGTCCTCCCGACGTGGGTTGCTGACGACATTGCCACTTGAAGCGCTGTGCATGCACAAAGGTGTCAATTGGCGCAAGTCGAGTGCGAGGTTTTGGCCAAATCGGTCGCGGGCCGAAGCGTCTGCGCGGCTACTTGCCGAAGTGCCGGCGGCGCGATACTCCCGGAATGCCACGGAGCGGGCGCGCGGGTCGCGCGGCACGTGATCATGATCACGTGTTTGAATGCACGTGATTATATGCACGTGACGCGTCCGGTCGCGCGGCGCTTGGCTGCAATGCAGCCGACAGCCACCGGCTCGCTCCCTGTAGTGGGCCGTCTCTTCCGTCTTAGTTTGGGTCCGAGTCTACCCATCAAAGACTGCCAGATGAGGCTTTTTGGCAGTCCACTCTGGTGTCTACTGTCAAGTGTGGGCCGTTTATCAGCTTCTTCGCTCACAGAAGACCTGGACATCACAATATTGAGTGGTTGTGAGCTTGAAGTGTGACAGTCTTGACCTGGCGACGATCGATTGCTCGGTGGCTGTGCGGTGTTGAATTTCTTGAAATTACTTTATCATTCAGAGGAACCAGTCTGGGCAAAAATAGAGCATTTAAACAGACGGCACGACAACGGCAACAAAGTCAACGACAACAGCAACGACAACAGCAACGACAACAGCAACGACAACGTCATCGTCATCGTCAACGCCAACGTCAACATCATCGTCAACGTCAACGTCAACGTCAATGCCAACGAAAAAGTCAACGTCGCAGAGGCCTCGTTCATGCTAGCCTGTTCATCTCCTCCATCCTCAACAACCCCAGAAAATACCTGTCGGCAGCTATTCCAGCGGACAGTGTCTAGCTTCGAATATCCTGAACTACGGTTCCATTCGTCGGAAGAGGCCTTCTCTTGGTGTATCATCTGGATAGGTCCTCACCAAAGAAGGTCTAGACGTTTCGGAGAGAATAACTAGCACATAGGTCGCAGCCGGAGAGGGCATGTCTCTCAGCAATTTTCTTCTCTTCGTGTACTCACAGTCAATGTTCAACAACCCAAGTTGGTGTATTTGATCAAGTACCCGCTAGCTATTCTTGAGCTTAGCAACTCAGCGAGCCTGCTCTTCGGGCCGATCTTCACACGCATGGTGCAGTGCGGCAGAGAGTATACGACCTGATTGGAGTGGCAGAGAGTATACGACCTGATTGGAGTGGCAGAGAGTATACGACCTGATTGGAGTGGCAGAGAGTATACGACCTGATTGGAGTGGCAGAGAGTATACGACCTGATTGGAGTGGCAGAGAGTATACGACCTGATTGGAGTGGCAGAGAGTATACGACCTGATTGGAGTGGCAGAGAGTATACGACCTGATTGGAGTGGCAGAGAGTATACGACCTGATTGGAGTGGCAGAGAGTATACGACCTGATTGGAGTGGCAGAGAGTATACGACCTGATTGGAGTGGCAGAGAGTATACGACCTGATTGGAGTGGCAGAGAGTATACGACCTGATTGGAGTGGCAGAGAGTATACGACCTGATTGGAGTGGCAGAGAGTATACGACCTGATTGGAGTGGCAGAGAGTATACGACCTGATTGGAGTGGCAGAGAGTATACGACCTGATTGGAGTGGCAGAGAGTATACGACCTGATTGGAGTGGCAGAGAGTATACGACCTGATTGGAGTGGCAGAGAGTATACGACCTGATTGGAGTGGCAGAGAGTATACGACCTGATTGGAGTGGCAGAGAGTATACGACCTGATTGGAGTGGCAGAGAGTATACGACCTGATTGGAGTGGCAGTGAGTATACGACCTGATTGGAGTGGCAGAGTAGTATGGTTGTGGCGAGGCTGAGGAGTGATTGGGTGGTTGCTAACACAGGAGATACGGGGTACAATAGTTGTTTGTCAGTGTCCAGTATCTAACAGAACACAAAATGACGGAATGCCATACTGTCTGCACCTTGATGGCATATGTGTCATGTCTACTAACCCTGCCCATGATCTGGCAACTGAGTGCCATCACAAGAGACGACGGCTAGCAAGGATAGCTAGGAGTGATACTCAACAAGATGTATACCTGAGTGTCATGATGCCTGCGAGGCTGCAGATCATTCACCATGGACATTATGGACATTATGGACCTTATGGAACACCTTGTGGAACATGGAACACCTTGTGGAACATGGAACACCTTGTGGAACATGGAACACCTTGTGGAACATGGAACACCTTGTGGAACACCTTATGGACTGTATGGAATACCTTATGGAACATGGAACACCTTATGGACATTATCGACATTATCGACATTATCGACCTTATGGAACACCTACCTACACCAGCCAATGTCTTTGCATTCTATCCTCTCACCCGTCGGCCCCAGCATATAACCACCTGGTATGGATAATCGCTAATTTGTGCGGCGTATTATGCCTCTGAACAACATCCGGGGTGTCTTGTACGGATCTTTGGTCCAGAGCCAGGTATTTGCTGATTATAGTTGGCAGCGTGCGCTGTCTGTTAAATGATCTGTGACTGCCTGTGGCTGCCCTGTGTCCCAATCCGCTCAGGAACAAGCACTGGCATTCATGTTTTTTAACAGCAGGGGAGAGTTCTTACCAGGCACGTCTACTCCCAGCTGTGGGCGTGTATTGACAGGCCGTCTTAACTCTGGCAATCCCACGACTTCCTGTTCAGACTCAGCATTTGGCTCATGTGCCACCAATGTGTATCATGGCGGGTCGGGCAGTTCTCCAAGCAACGTGCGTGGCGGAAGGTGGTCCGTCTGTTGAGATCCACAGACAAGCCAGAGGCAGAGCCTTTCTGCTCTGAAGCATTGAAATTGGAGCAAGGCTTGGCCAGCATGGGAAGCTCAAGCTGGTTTGCCCAGATCGGTTTCCTCTAGAATATGAGTCATTTATCCAGATCAGCGGACAGTCAGCTCATGTGAAGCATTGCGCTAGATGTACTTGGCATGGAGCGTGGGTACGCTGGAGATGCAACCGGGAGACTTGGAGATACGACCGTGTGGACGTCGTCTCTACTGACGCTCTGGCGTCGTCTGTTCCACTGTACCTGTACAGCAGCTACAGGCCAGGCTAAAATTGCCGTCTTCTGTTGGGCGCGTTGCCTCGCCGGTCAATTGATCGTTGGCGTTTTCTGGGTCGAGCTACTACTGACTCCAGACCTGGATGGCAGCGACTGTGGCTCTGCTTAGCCTTTGACAGTCAGACGATCAATCCGCCAAAGTCCCTCAAGTCCCTTCCTACTAGCGCAGTGGCTGGCCGATTGTCTGAATCACTGCAGTACCATACTAAGCCATGCTATTACCACGCACTGCCACTTGAGAATACAGACCTGGAAAACAGACCTGGAAACAGACCTGGAAAACAGACCTGGAAAACAGACCTGGAAACAGACCTGGAAAACAGACCTGGAAAACAGACCTGGAAACAGACCTGGAAAACAGACCTGGAAAACAGACCTGGAAACAGACCTGGAAAACAGACCTGGAAAACAGACCTGGAAACAGACCTGGAAAACAGACCTGGAAAACAGACCTGGAAACAGACCTGGAAAACAGACCTGGAAAACAGACCTGGAAACAGACCTGGAAAACAGACCTGGAAAACAGACCTGGAAACAGACCTGGAAAACAGACCTGGAAAACAGACCTGGAAACAGACCTGGAAAACAGACCTGGAAAACAGACCTGGAAACAGACCTGGAAAACAGACCTGGAAAACAGACCTGGAAACAGACCTGGAAAACAGACCTGGAAAACAGACCTGGAAACAGACCTGGAAAACAGACCTGGAAAACAGACCTGGAAACAGACCTGGAAAACAGACCTGGAAAACAGACCTGGAAACAGACCTGGAAAACAGACCTGGAAAACAGACCTGGAAACAGACCTGGAAAACAGACCTGGAAAACAGACCTGGAAACAGACCTGGAAAACAGACCTGGAAAACAGACCTGGAAACAGACCTGGAAAACAGACCTGGAAAACAGACCTGGAAACAGACCTGGAAAACAGACCTGGAAAACAGACCTGGAAAACAGACCTGGAAACAGACCTGGAAAACAGACCTGGAGGGCCATGTGGTGAAGTTGGGGAAGAAGTACAAGTGAGTCGTTACTAGCATACCAAGACCGCTAACATAACAGCTGACTCTGTCTGCTATTACTGATGTATTACTGATGTATTACTGATGTATTACTACTACTGACTACACCACACTACTATATCATCCATTTACACCTCCACTGACTACGCTTCCCATGTGTGCTCACCTCTTGGTCTTATTGAATGAGGATTACAAAATCATGGTAAAGTCAGAATGGACATCATGCACATGATTCAAGCAAGACAATTCTACAATCTACAATTCTACAGTTCTACAATTCTACAGTTCTACAATTCTACAATTCTACAGTTCTACAGTTCTACAATTCTACAGTTCTACAATTCTACAATTCTACAATTCTACAATTCTACAATCTACAATTCTACAATTCTACAAATCTACAATTCTACAGTTCTACAATTCTACAGTTCTACAATTCTACAATTCTACAATCTACAATTCTACAGTTCTACAATTCTACAGTTCTACAATTCTACAATTCTACAATTCTACAATTCTACATTCTACAATTCTACAGTTCTACAATTCTACAGTTCTACAATTCTACAATTCTACAATCTACAATTCTACAGTTCTACAATTCTACAGTTCTACAATTCTACAATCTACAATTCTACAGTTCTACAATTCTACAATCTACAATTCTACAATTCTACAATTCTACAATTCTACAATACTCTATGAAAATACATCCAGGTGCAAAGCTGGCGAAATGGTAGTGGAGGGGTTGTATCTGCATGTAAACCACTCCACTCTACACATCCCACTCCTCAACTTCCATCCTTAACCCACATTCCTACCTTAATTTGTACTTTCACTACTCTCTAGATCATTAGACGGTGTTCACGCCTGTACACTACCTTATAACACTCTATCCCGATACCTACGGTGCTCTTCACTCCTTGTCTACTCACCCGACGTCTTCCTGCAGTTTGGGCTACTTGCCCTGCAACGGTTGTGACTTCATGATGACTGAATTGATGACAGTACGACCCATTCATATATTCATATTCATATTCGTATTCATATTCATATTCATATTCATATTCATATTCATATTCGTATTCATATTCATATTTATGTTTTCCAGCCACCAGAACCTGAGCTTGCTGCTAGATGGCTAATATGGCTCTAAGCGGCGACTTGACGTGGTGATGGCTCTAAGCGGTATTTGCACTAGCACCGAGAAGTGTGGCTGTCCCAAGTCCTGAACTGAGCTCCTCTTGGCTTTCCCAAGCCTTCCAAAGCCTTCCCAGCTTATCTCCACTTGCACCGGGAAACTGGTCTGTCACTGTCGTCACTGAAGAAGTGTTCTAGTGGATCTTGGCCGCATGACAGAAATCAAGCTTTGTGGAGACATGGCAACTTGCGGTGGGGGAGGAATCTGGCCGCAAAAGCGGTCTTTCTAGTGCCACGACACCTTCCTCGTGGCCTGACTGTAGAGTCTAGGGTGTACTTGAATGTGATCTTTGGATGTGACTTGGCTGTCATATTAGCATAGAGAATACTGTGAGAAAGGTGACACTGTTGCAATTGGCAGAGTGTACACTACACTACTCTACTGTATATTCTATACTCTACTCTACTCTACTACTCTACTCTACTACTCTATACTACTCTACTCTATACTACTCTACTCTACTCTACTACTCTATACTACTCTATACTACTCTATACTCTATACTCTACTGTATATTCTATACTCTACTCTACTCTACTCTACTACTCTATACTACTCTATACTACTCTATATTACTCTATACTCTACTCTATACTCTACTCTATACTACTCTATACTACTCTATACTACTCTACTCTATACTGTTAGATTCTGGTTACGTCCAGTACTTCTGTTAGTGTGTGTTTAGTATGTTTATTCGTCGATGATTCCTCAAGGAGGAACAATCCCTT